>JASAMX010012546.1:0-19265 GCA_030248175.1 Microlaimidae sp. YZB2_3
TGATCATTAGGAAATCAATACATGTGCTTGATTCATGAGCAATACAATCTGAAAACTTTTGCACATCATGAGTGTTTTCATCAATTTTACAGTCACGCGCAACCTGTAACCAGTTAATTTTAGACAAATGTTCTACAATTGCAGTTTTATTTGCTTTTTTTAAATTTTTTTTTAAATTTGGGTCACAGGGATTTTTTGCGAAAAACAATTAACTGAAAAGTTAATAGCGTTATGGTCACAAGAGCAAGCTACCGGTGACAAATGACTCCTAACTGCCTCCAAACTTAAGTTTTGAGGTCAAAATGAATGTTTAAAGCAATAAAAAGCTCAAAAATGCTATAAAAGGGCTTTTGACCTAAAATTAGCGTTTTTTACCTATTTTTTCCTTGAAATCGAAAAACAATATGAGTAAAATGCACTCCAGAAAAAAAAATTGGGTATTTTGCTTTTCTTGGATTTTAACCCCCTAATTTGGGGTTCAACCTCCCACTCCGGACTAACTTGCCCATGTATGGGGTAGGGTGCATACATGGGCATGGGGGGTTGGACCCCCCAAATTCTGAGAAGGGGGTTTAACCGCCCCTCCCACTCAGAAGTTGGGGGGGAGATAAGATTAACCCCCCTTAATTTTGGAAAAAATGAAGAAAAAAATGTCTTTAAAATGACTTTTAATTGCCTCCAAAGTAAACTTGTTTGTTTGTTTGTTAGTCGTGCACCCAGTTGTCAAGTAAACGATTAACTGTCTGAAATTGTTGAATGCAGGTTGTTATACTTTAATTTTATTAATTAATTATATATAAAACAACAATATGCTTTGCAATGAGGTATGTTACAAATATTAAGGTATAACAAGATCCTCCTGTAGACAAGCTTACAGCTAAACTAAACCTGGAGACAAAGGCCCAGCCTCCAAACTTAAGTTTTAAGGTCAAAATGAATGTTTTAAACAGTAAAAAGCTCAAAAATGTAATAAAAAGAACTTTTTGACCTAAAATTATCGTTTTTTACCTATTTTTTTTCTTTAAAATCGAAAAACTATAAGAGTAAAATTCACTCCAGAAAAAAAAACGATATGGGTATTGTATTTGGCATTTCTCGGATTTTAACCCCCCACTCTGGACCAACTTGCCCATGTACGGTAGTGTGGGATCCAGTCCACACCCCCTTAGCCTCGAAATTTCAGACCCCTCCTAGAAAAAAAACCTAGGGGGCCCCCTCCCCACAAAATTTTTAAATTTTGACACTTTACTCCCCTCTGGAATTCTAAATCGACCCTCTTCCCCCCCCCTTCCCAGCCAAATTTAAGTGGAAATTTACCATCACAAACACGGTTTTGTAGTAAATAACAGTACTTTTGTACTCTTTTTATACATAGCATATGAAATTCTATATTAATGCTAAAAAACTTAAATAAATGATTTAATGTGACTTTCTTTGAAAACCGGACCCCCTCTGACCCCCCCCCCCTTCTAGATTTCAAATTGGTCTACCCTGGGTCGACCCCCCCCCCTAAAAAAATAGGGGGGTACGGAGCCCCCTGGACCCCCTCTTAGCTTTCAAAGGGCCAGTTGCCCGGGGTAACCAGCCTACCTACCTTGCCGGTCCATGTTCATGTATGTTTATGTTTTACAAAAAACAAAAAAGCTCATATACGTCAATTGTTATGGGGACTTTACATGACAAACTGACGAGGCCTTGTCTTGTTGGTTTCTTAAATACGGCTCGATCATTCAAGATTTGAAGATACAATCAAAGTTTGTCTGCAGTTTATTACAATAAACTACAAAAAATTCTTTGTATAGAATCAGGATCGTAGCCAAGATTGGCTTAGTGGGGCGGGGGGAGGCTGCTAAGTTCAACAAGGGGGCACACTAAATACCCTAATAAAAAATGGTATACAGGGGTGGGGGCGGCGAAGCCCCCCAACTAGGGGGGTCTGGGGGCGCAATTTCCCCAGAAAATTTTTTTAAAAATAGGGACAAAAACTGCTATTGGAAACCCTATTGAAAACTTCTCAAATTTAATAATTTAGCAGTCTCTATGAATCAATATCTGTTATTTTGAAAGCAGGTACTTCAAACTTTACATTGCATTCATAGCTTAAAAGATTTTTAGTTTACAAAAAAAGTTTGGAACTGAATGCTGCTCTTAAGTTTGAGGCACTCTCAAAACATAAATATTCATTTTAAAAAATAATGTTGGATAGATTTTTAATAAAAAATATAAATTGCTGTAATTAATACTACATCTACAACTATAATTGAGTCAAAATTAGAAGAAAAAAACTGCTATAAAATTTTTTAATTTAAATGTTTACAGTGACAAGCATCAAATACTAACAGTAAACTAAACAGGGGAGTATGGATGGGCTATGACTTTTCTTGATTACGTTACAAAACAACTTGTTTTAATAAACAACCTTAGTGGTTATTTTTTAATTAGTCGTTGCGGTAAATTGATAAAAAACTTTTTGACTGATACAAAAAATTTTTTCTAACGTATTTTGTTTCTTATTGATCTTCATTTATTTTATAATATTATAAATTTTAGCCCATCTCAGTGGTGTAGCCATGATTGTTTTTAGAGGGGGGGAGTAGGCGGGCGGTCTGGGAGGAGTGGAAAGTGCCCCCCGTCGCTGGAGGCGAAAATTTTTGTACTTAGTTTAAAAATCGTCCCTTGGCAATGGCGTGAAAATAGCTTTATTTTGTTATGTGTTTAAATTTTGCGCATGAGTGCGGTTGTAGTCATAGGTGGGCAGGGGGGGTTGGGGGGTTTATTTATACCCCCCAAAAAATTCCGATTATAGCCGACACACCTCCCCCTAAAATTTGGGGGTACTCCAGACACCCCCCTCTAAAATTTGGGAATACCCCGGACACTCCCCCCCCTAAAATTTGAGGGGACTCAGTACTAAAAACGCTAAAATAGGGTATTTGAGGTATACCCCCAAAAAAATTTTGGGACACCCTTCCCCCAAATTTTGAGGGTCGGGTATACCCCCAAAATCCGGGAGACTGCACCACCTATAGTTGTAGTTATATAAACAAAGATAATATTTTATTACTAATCTTACTTTTACTGTATACCAATCTGACTTTCCTGTGTAGCGGGAAAAATTTTTATGTGATTAATTTATGGTTTTAGAATGTATTGAAATTTGTATTAAATTTCTTATAACACAATATAAGTAAATTTGGACCCATACAAAATGCCAAGTTTTGCCAAGGAACAAGGGGGGCAAACTACGCCCTAAGTATTAAAACAGCAGTTAGGTGGTTTAAAACATCCTTTATCAAGTTTATATTGTATAATTAAATGCATAAATTTATATTAGCAGCATGTATATATATAGTATAGCCTTTAAATAGCTTTGGCAAAGACATATATGCTTTAGCTATGTATTGAATCTGAATGACACAATCTATCAAAATCAAAAAAACGTATATAAATTATCAATGTACAGTTCCGCGAAGCGTAAAAAATTTCTGTAAAAAATTTAAAAATACAAAAAATTTAAAAATTTTTTTGTATTTTTATGCTTTGAAAACACATCAGGAATGTTTCTGAATTTATGTTTAGACGAAAAAAAAAATTTTTTTTTTCAAAATTAAAAAAAACGGATTGGTACCCCCTTACAAAAAATTTTGCGTGGTCACCACCCCCCCCAACCTCTTCCCTTCCTCGGCACATCTTTTTTATTTGGGGGGGGGCACAAGGGTTCATTTGGAGGGGCCTTGCCCTTTCCCCCCCCCCCGGTTACGCCCCTGTATAGGACATGCGGTCGATTGTTCACCTAGTATTTTCAAAAATATATAATAAAGGAAAAATGAGATACTTAGAACAAACTGCTTGTAAAAAACGGTCCCATTTAAATGGGAGCTGGTCCCATTTAAATAGGACCTTGGATTTTTGTCCCATTTAAATGGGATCTCATTTAAATAAGTCCCATTTAAATGGGATCCCATTTAAATAGGTCCCATTTAAATGGGACTTATTTAAATGGGATCCCATTTAAATGGGATCCCATTTAAATGGGACCTAATTAAATGGGATCCCATTTAAATGGGACCTATTTATATGGGATCCCATTTAAATGGGATCCCATTTAAACGGGATCCCATTTAAATAAGTCCCATTTAAATGGGATCCCATTTAAATGGGAGCTGGTCCCATTTAAATAGGACCTTGGATTTTTGTCCCATTTAAATGGGATCTCATTTAAATAAGTCCCATTTAAATGGGATCCCATTTAAATAGGTCCCATTTAAATGGGACTTATTTAAATGGGATCCCATTTAAATGGGATCCCATTTAAATAGGACCTAATTAAATGGGATCCCATTTAAATGGGACCTATTTATATGGGATCCCATTTAAATGGGATCCCATTTAAATGGGATCCCATTTAATTAAGTCCCATTTAAATGGGATCCCATTTAAATGGGACTAAAATCGAAAAGTCCCATTTAAATGGGACCAGGTCCCATTTAAATGGGACCTTTTTTTACAAGCAGTTTGTTCTAAGTGTCTCATTTTTCCTTTATTATATATTTTTGGTATTTTTAGCAGCATAACTAAAAAGACAATAATTCTACGCAAAAAGCTTTTAACTCTTTGTTGATGTTTCTTGCGCGCAACCATAGATGAACAAGGGGGGGGTAGGGTGGGTCCACCCCCCCTAGCCTGAAAATTTGCCCCCCCCCCCCTAGAAAAAATCCAGCCCCCCCCCCCCCCTCCCCCCAAATTTTCAAATTTTTTACCCCTGACCCCCCTCTAGATTTCGAAATCTGACCCCTCCCCTCCCCTCTAGAGAAAATTTTGAGGTACTTTTTGATAACCTACAATGGGGATTACGCCACTCTGGAGGTCGTGGTTGATTTGGTTCACCAAAACCGCCATTGCCACCTTAGTGAGGTAATTGCCACGCTGCGTGTTGTGGCATAGCGGCTTGCCGCGCTGAGGGGGCTGAGGTCCTTACCGTGTGGCCATTGCGGCCTAGCCCACAACCGGAGGAGTAAGTTTATCTTTACATACACTATTGTGCAACCAAAAGATAAGCCTTCCTCCCACGGTAAGACAAACCGACCAAAAGTAGGCCTAGGGAATAGATGTGAGATAGGTAAAATAAATTACGCTGTTACATTTGGTAAACTATATACTAATTTTGTTTTTCTATTATAGGAGAAATACCAGGACCAGATGGCGGAGGAGTAAGTTTATCTTTACATACACTATTGTAAAATAAATTACGCTGTTACATTTGGTAAACTATATACTAATTTTGTTTTTCTATTATAGGAGAAATACCAGGAGCAGATGGCAATACTATCACCAGACAAAGAAATCAAAAAAAACAACAAAAACAACAAAAAGGGACAAACCAGAACTTCCAGCAAGAACCACCATTAACATCAAAATGTTACCTACTTTCAGCCATCATCATGATCAACTCCCGACTCTTCTTACTTTTGCTTATAGTCCTTTTATTATACCTTTTTTATTTTTATTATTTTTATTGTTCTCTCTGTATTATTAAACATAACCTCACATCTAATCCCTAAAATCCTCTGATAGGGGTGGGGCTTTGACTAACATTCTACATCAACAACAGTGCTGATATAGGGTGGTAGGCGGTAATATGGAATATCCATGGCCGGCCCGCTTCAGCTTTAAAAAAAAAAAAAAAAAAAAAAAACACAAATTCATGTTTTTACACCCTTTTTATACCTAAATATGGCTTTTTATTCAATGAAATGTAGTATTATCTTATAAAAAAACTATTATTAAATATTTATTGGTTTTAAAAGTATTTTGTTTTGGAAATCGGACCCCACCTGACCCCCCTCTAGGTTTTGAAATCTTCCACCCCGGGTCGACTCCCCCTAGAAAGCTAGGGGGGTTCGACCCCCCCTAGGACCCCCCTCCTAGATTTTGAAATTTCATTTACCCGGGGTAAACACCCCCTAGCTTTTTGACCGTGTTCATCTATGCGCGCAACTGTGGTTTCGATCAATCACGATACAAACGGTCTGGACTGGAGACAACCTTCTCGCCTAGCTGACTCTTCTTCTGATGATCATGATGTCGCAGACCTGTGCACTGCCCCCCCCCCGGGGTTAAAACGGGGGGGGCAATTCCAAAATGGGGGGGCAACTTTTTTGAAACGGGGGGGGCAATAAAACGGGGGGCAAGCAGGGGGGAAAGAAAAAAAAGAGAAAAAAAGGAGAAAAAAAGAGAAAAAAGAAGAGAAAAGGGAAAAAAGGGACAAAAAAAGCGAAAATAAGGTAAAAATAGGTCTAAAATGGCTTAAAATACACTAAAATAGGCTAAAAACTGCAAAAAAATCGCAATGATGGCGTCATCATAGGTCAAAAATGACGTTATATTTTAAGGGTACTTTTCCATTTTTTGGCGGGGGGGGGGCAATAAAACGGGGGGGGGGCAAATCCTCCAATAAAACGGGGGGGGGGCATTTTCAGACCGTGCACAGGTCTGATGTCGTTACTACAATACTACTACTACTGAGCCACAATTTATATAAATACATGCGAATATTGTGACTATTTTAAATTTTAAACAGTACAAATATTAACTAAAGAATGAGTTACAGTCACGTGTTTTTATGACTGTAAATTATTTCGCAGTAGTAACGACGATGGGTTTTTGATTTTTTCATTTCTCTTGTTTAGAATTTTTTGGCCATTTTGCCATACATTTTAATAGAATTTTATTTATTTTTTTATTTCGCATAAAGCAGGATACGCAAGGCCTATGTTACTCAGCCCTAATTTCGCAACCAAATACTACATATAACAATATTAACAAAGAATATTATTACAATGCAGTGTGTCTCTCTCAGCGGAAACTCGATCCAGGGACTTTCAGTATGCAAGACGTGAGGTCTGCCACTGTGCCACAGCGTGGAAAGCTCCCTTAGACAATAATTCGTGTTTAAAACCTAAAAAAATTAAGGGTACCTGTACCTTGGACCCCAGCTTAAAGTTTGGGAGTCTTTGTACTAAAAACGATAAAAACCGAGAAGTATTTAAAAGATACTCCCCCCTGCCCTCCCAAAATACAAGTCCAAGAGACATTCACAATCACACCTATTCATCTTGCTTAGATTTCAGGGCAGGATTTACGTCATGTAGTTAATTACCTGGTCAGCTTTCTGAATAATGCTAAACTATGTTAGTACCTGTTTAATTAGTAATCCCAATTCTTGAGCTATTTTTATTGCCGTTTCGTAGTAGCGAATTATTTCACTAGAAGGAAAATTACAGTCTTCCGCTTCAATTGCCATCGACAGAAGAATATCGAATTTCTATATGAATGTAATTATGTTTTTATTACTAATAAATAATACTTCAGTCTTAACTAAAGCAACTTTTAGCTAATTCCTGGTTTAAAACATACATGGGCACGGGGGGTTACCCCCCGAATTCTGAGAAGGCGGATTTAACCCCGCCCCCTCCCACTCAGAAGTGGGAGGGAAAGGTTAACCCCCCCCAATTTTGGAAAAATGAAGAAAAAATGTTTTTAAACTGGCTTCTAACTGCCTCCAAACTTAAGTTTAGAGGTGAAAATGAATATTTTAAACAAAAAAAGCTTAAAAATGCAACAAAAAGGGCTTTTGACATAAAATTGGCTTTTTTACCTATTATTTATTTAAAATCGAAAAACGATATGGGTAAAATGCACTCCAGAAAAAAAAAACGATATGGGTATTTTTTTTTGCGTTTCTCGGATTTTATTAACCCCCCCTCTAATTTGGGTTTAACCCCCCCCACTCCGGACCAACTTGCCCATACATCGTTTAAAACCCACTACAATCATGCGTCGTTACTACGGCAAAATGAGCCACAGATCCTATAAAATATAATAAATGTTGCCTTGCCGTAACTCATTTAACATTTTAAACACCATCCTAGTTACTACAAAATGAGTCACAATCACGTGTATTTAATAACGATAGTGCCTCATTTTGCCGTAGTGACGACGCATGGATCCTCGCCGACCTCTGACGGCTAGAGCAGGGGGTTTTATTTTACGGTAGGGTCAGACCTGTGCACGGGACTGGAAATGTCCTCCCCCGCTTTATTGGAGAATTTGCCCCCCCCCCCGTTTTATTGCCCCCCGCCCAAAAATGAAAAAGTATCTCAAAATTATGGCACCATTTTTGACCTATAATAACGCCATTATCGCGAAATTTTTGCACTTTTAGATTATTTCAATGCATTTTAAGTCATTTTAGACCGATTTTTACCTTAATTTCGCTTCTTTTTTTCCTTTTCCTTTTTTTTTCTCTTTTTTTTTCTTTGTCCCCTCCTCGCCCACCCCGTCTTATTGCCCCTCTCTCGTTTCAACAAAGTTGCCCCCCGTTGTGCCCTCCCCCGATAAAACCCCCAGAGGGGTAGTGCTCAGGTCAGGGGTGTTGGGATTTTAGACAGTTAGGACTGGTTCACACTGGAGTAGTAGAGTAGCTGACAGGTAACGCAGCGCACACACCATTTACACCGCAGCAACAATGGCGGTACGCGTCATAAAAATGGTCCGTCAACTTTAGACTGGTAAAATAACGGTTAAAAAAGTCTGTAGGTAGATATATAGTACTAAAAACGCTAAAACGCTATTTTGGGGTATATTTCAACAAAATTGGGGACACCCTCCCTTAAACGTGAAGAGTCAGGTATCCCTAAAAAAATCCGGGAGGTTTCCCTCGTCCTATTTATTTTGCTGTCAGTAAGATTTATTTAAAATATTGGAGCAAAGTTTACAGTAATATTTTCTCGATAATATAATTATATTGTGTAGTACAAAAAATTTCAAAATAATTTTCACATTTTGAAATTTATTACCTGCGCGTTACTCATTTTTATACAGCTTTCAGCTAGTTTAAAATATTCTAACGCCTTTTCGTGTTCCCCGATATCTTTGTACGTTTCAGCCAGAGAGATGTAGCACGGTTTCATTTTTTCTTTCCTGCATTGCAAAGCTTTTCCATAGTTTTGCTGAAATAAAATTTGTATCTGCCAAAAAAATCATAAATGAGAAAAATTGTGAATTTGAACATTCTAAAAAATATATGGCAATAAAATCAAAATATCGGTTGGGGCTCTTAGGTTATTTTCTAAAAAGAGGGTCCACAAATACGGCAGGGTGGGTGTATCTGACTTTGATCTCACCTATTGTGTAGATTTGTGGGCTGATTTTTTAACGGGATATTCACTAAAAATCAAGAAGCAAACATACAATCCTTTCTGACTGTTTATAAAAAAAATAGAGAAAATTTTGCTTTAAAAAACGAATCTAATACCTTTAAATTTTCAAATTAGGTTTATGAAGTTGGGTTGGTGTACAGAGGAATACAGGGAAAAGGGTTGGGGGAAGGACGAGAAAAAAAGCAAAAAAAATATTGTTGGGATCAAAATTATTGCAAAATTAAGGGAGATGCACATGATCAAAAAATTAGAAAACTCTATTTACTACCATAAAAATATATTGCTTAAAGATAACAAAGACAGAGAGGGGTACGCTAATTGTAATAATTTTGTATTAGCTGTTCTTATTACCATAAAATTACGAATAAGAAACTGGTTCTAATTATTATTATGATATAATTATAGTATCCTACCATTTCCAAATAGTAATAGATCGCCGTCAATCGATGGTCTATTTCCATTCCGTCAGGAGCCCCCAGATTGGAGTATTCGTCTGCGATGCATTCACAGCAATTCATGCGCTTTTTATTAGAGCCCATTTTTTCCAACTCAGATTGTTTGCGTTTTATCCGATTTACTTAAATAACGTTTCTAATTACGCTTCTGATATATATCACCCCCTTAATATACCACTACACCCTTCTTAAAAAAACAGTACTAAATCGCTTTTTAAATCTTTTAGAGTTTTATTATTTAGTAGTAGTTTGAAAACATAAATTTGATGTGGTTAAAAAAACTGTGGTAAAAATGGTTCGCATCTCCTTAATTGTTGAAGGACTACCTACACGTGCACCAGGTAGCATAGGTGTTTTTGGGGGGGGGACAGAGGGGTGCACCCCCCCCCCTAGAGCCAAAATTTTGGACCCCCCCCTAGAAAAAATTCAGGGGCCCCCCCCTCCCTTCCCCCAAAGCTCGGAAGCGGTCCGGCCTGACCCACCCCCCCTAGCAAGGCTGACCCCCCTCCCCCCCTCCCGACCAATTTGGAAGTATATTTTTTTATTTACTGTCAAAAACACGGGTTTTTAGTTAAAAACAGTGTTTAAATACACTTTTTAGACCTAAATAAGCTGTTTTAATAAATCAAATTCAACATTAGACCTAAAAACCCTTAAATTCTAGAGTTAAAAAAATTTTGCCAAAAATTGGACCCCCCTGACCCCCCCCCCCCCTAAATTTGAAATCTCGCACCCGGGGTCGACCCCCCCTAAAAAGTCAGGGGGGTCCGGACCCCCCTGGCCTGGACCCCCCCCCCAAAAAAAAAATTTTGGCCTTCCACCCGGGGGTGGACCCCCCCCCCTAGCGGACCCGACCAAAAACACCTATGAAATGCATGTTATTCGACCAAAATGCATTTTATGTTTAACCAAAATGCATTCTTTTCAGTGCTTGTTAGAAAACGACAGGGGAACGTTTATACTGTTTATCCCCCCTGGCTGGCAAAGAAAAGAAGGATTTCTATTCACAAAAATCTCAAAATTAAACAAAACTAATTAAAATGCACGACCTTCACTTACCTGATTTATAACAGTTTTCCGATATGTTTTGTTGTCGATCAGCGAGAATTTTTTTAGCATAGGCATTTCGAAAAGCAGATTTTGCCATATCAAACACTTTTAGTTGAACATAAATCTAAATTCAATTTAAAATATAAAAATAAAATAAAAAGATAAATTTTTGTTAAACTAAAAATTTCGATTGGAGAGGTTCTCACAGCACTAAAAAATCCATGTATTTCTGCAACAATACAGCCGTTTTTCATTGCGGATTATTAATTTAGAAATTTATCTGCACAAAAATTATAATATTTACAATATTATTATATCTAAAAATACATTTTTTTTAAATGGTTTTATTTTATAAAATATTATAGCGCAGAAACATAACTAACAAACTGATTTAGTTTCGTTAAAAAACAAAAAAAAACTCGTATGGATTATCAGTTTAACCTATAAAATTTACTTAGCAAAAGAACTGTCTGTCTGATTGTGTGTGTTTCCATAGTTTTACCAAAGAGCAAACGACAAAATTTCCTTGAGGTCTTGACCAAACAACAAATTCTACCACACTTAAACTTTGGTATAGGGAAATTAGTGATGTTGCCTAAGCTTTTCTTTAAAAAGCTTTTAAGAAATTCTCGGAGCTCCAAAGCTGCGTCTTATTTTAATTAATTTAAAAAAAGTAATACCATAAAATATTTTGTCAAGACTGTTTTGTAAATTAATTTTTTTAAACTTATAAAATACCATAAAAATATTCCTAAAAGACAAAATAAGTTAAAACATAGTTTAAATGTTGAAATCGTTTATTTAAACATGAGGAACCTGAAAGCAAAATGAGCAAAATCTGTATGGTAGGAAGGAAGATTAGTAATAAAGCGTAATTTGTTGGCTACGATTTTTTAGTTTCGTTTTTTAAAGATACTTAGTTTTTACAAATTAGGAAAACCCCACGGCTTAGCTACCAGTAAATTGTAAAAATGTAAAAAAATTTTAAAAATGTAAAGAAATAAGTTTAAAAAGTACCTTCGGTTGGGGCGGTCAAAGCTATATTTACTCAAATTAAACAGCCAAAGAGGCTCACAGCTTCACTCACTACGTAATTGAAATTATAAACAAGAAAAATAAGAGAGTTTGTTACCATAAAACGCTGCTCATTGATTTTTTTATTGAAATTAAGTTAAACAGCTGTTAATAGTAATCGTTTTAACATTATAAATTTCTTCTTTAGTACTCTTTTGTGGCAGTACTGTTTTAAGTGAAACGCAGACTCTGAAACGTGAATACATTACTCTTTTTTGAGTCAGTACTCTTTTGTGTCAGTACTGTTTTGCGTCAGTCGCGTGGTGTAGCAAACGCAATTAACACAAGACTCTTATCTGCCGTACTGTTTTTCTACAGCACTGTTTTGTGGCGTACTCTTTTGTGCGTACTTTTTTGCGAAAGCCGGTACTGTTTTGCGGTACTGTTTCGTACAGTCTCTTATGCTACTGGCCCAGCCTAATTATGTGCTTTGATTTTTTTATTTTATCCCATAAGTAAACCTACGTAATTTTTAACATCACTTGTTAAAATTAAATTAAAAATGGAGCAAAAATATTTTAATTCTAAGGACTTTATTTTAAAAAACCCCATTTCAAAGTTAATTTGGAATACGAGAAAACACATCGATACTTGCCACAACCCAGTTGAGTAAAAAATACTAACATTTGCTTTTTTTACAAAAATTTGTTGGTATTTTGCTTTCAACAATAGATTTGCCATGGGGAAATCGAAATTTTATTGCAATAAAAAATAAAGATAAAACGTTTATTGAGTACATAAGGATAAGACGTTTCGGATTCAGCTGGATCCATCATCAGTTATACATTACATTTCTGTAATTTTTGTAATTTATTAATTTAAAAATGTAATGTATAACTGATGATGGATCCAGCTAAATCCAAAACGTCTTGTACTCAATAAACATTTTATCTGTATTTTGTATTGGGTTTTGTGTCAACATTTACTGAACCTCGAGTTTTAATACTTTTTTTATTGGCGCTATTGTTTTAAAACAAACGTTGTTTTGAAGAATGTTTATGTAAGCGATTTTCGGTCATGAATGGATTTTTTAAAACCAAATCAAATATATATTGCATTTTTGAAATAAAGATCAGTACTAAAATGCTTAATATTGAATTATATTCAAATAAAAAATAAAAATGGTATGATGTGAATAAGCAGTCGCATCGAAAATTCAAGAAATAAATGCTTAAAACAATGCTTGACGATGTTGGCATTATTAAAATACTAATATGAGTACTGTACATAGTTTGTATCCCAATTGTAAATGCGCTTAAATTTATATTTTTTGGTGTGAAATAGAATACTGTGCTGTGTTGAAATTTATCTCATTATATTTTACTTTATCGGTTAAAAAAAACTCATGGCCGCGTAATCTCTTTTTTAAATTCCCGCAGTGTAAAATTCACTCCGTATTTTGTTAGACCGCGGTTGAGTATAAATTTTACGTTAGGAAAAATTGCCTTTAATATCATGGTCATACTGACAATTTTTTATATATTCCGTCTCAGTACGGTATAAGCGAGGTGGTGCGTAGCATTGACAACAAAACCGTTTATACTCAACTGCATTCAAATAAAACTAGATTATAGCATCGCGTGGCGAATGTTACACCGTGGAAACGTGGAAAAGGGGATCACGGGAACGGGTGGAATTTTTCTTCTTATATTAAACTTACATGGAGTCCTGTACTGTTCTCGTTTCTGTTCTCGCTTTCAGTGGTGTTTGTGATATTAGTAGCGTTACTGCCATCTATCAGATGATAATCCGCAGAAGCAAAGATAAGTAAACTTGCGAATATTGAACATCGCTTTAGTTCCATTTCGACTTGTAGCTGAAAAAGTTTAAAGAAATTATGGAGTATATGACGATCCGTCCTATTTTTGAAACACTATCACAGTAGACGTTTTAAATGTACCTTAAATTCAGCAATGCTGGTTTTAAAAGTCTTTTAAAATATTTCAATAGTTTACTCGTGCATTTACAAATGGAGACAAAATCACAACGATAGAAATGTGTTATACCTATTTTACGAATTCGTTGTATTATCAAAATAAAAACTACAAAATGTTATCACAGTAATAAGACTCTTGTGGGCTCACCTTCAAAAGATTCCCGGTACAAAAGAGTCCTGAAAAAAAATCGCAGCTGGCACAAAAGGGTCCTGGCACAAAAGAGTCGGCACAAAAGTGTTCTGGAGAAAATGCGTTCATGCGCCCAAGCGCTGCGAGCGCTGAGGTCAGCACAAAAGAGTCCTGGCATAAAATCAATTTTTCACAGCTCTCATACAATGTTCACAGCTGTCTTCCAGCTTATGACGTATTTCAACGTCGTAACTCTGACACAATGAGTCAAAAGCGTCGTAAAATACTCGTAACTGTGACTTTTTAAAATCTTAACACACAAATAATCCAAACGAAATAAGTCAGAGTCACGTTGAGTTTATACTGATTGTGTCTCTTTGTCAAAGTAACGACGAACAGTTAATGTTAAGATTTTTAGAAAATTCTTTTTTTTAAAGTTGCTAGTTTTTTTTTCTTGGGAAAACAAATGTTTATTCCAATAATTACAGTTTTCAATCCTTCCATTAGCGGACTGAAGAAAAGTTAACCCAGATATTTAATGTGAATTTTTGTAGCTAAAGATCGTTTCTATGTATTGTCTCGTATGTAATAACGTTTGCATCAGACTTCAAAAGAATTTCAAAAGTTTCTGTAAATTTAAAAATTTTTATTTGAAAGACCGTTAATATTTTTAAGACAACTTAAAACCTGGGGGCATTTTCATAAAATTATACGCTTAATTCATTATGTTCAACTAAATAGTTTGGAAAAATCAACCAAATATTTAGTTAAAAAACACAGAATAATAAATTAAAAAAATACTAAATAGTTGGTAAAAAAGTACAGAACCTGTATTGGTCGGAGGTTTATATAACAATATTTGGTTGTTTTTTACTCCTTATTTGGTTAAAAATCACCAAATGGGTGGAGAGAGTGTCTTTTTTGTTTTTTTTTAACTGTGTACCTAGTTGTGCGCAATGGCGTTGCGCGCAAAAAGTCCCAGTGGTCTGGTCATCTTATTGTCTGACATCTGCGGTCGTCCTTACAATTACGATTAAAACACTTGTTTGATAAAAATTGTAATATTTTAACAATGAAAACAAATTATTACAACTAAAATCATTATTTAGACATGATTTTGTTTGACATACACTCAATTATGGCAAAAACAATAATTCGACATTATATGATTTATACCCAAATACAACAATGATTTTTTTCTTATTTTTCAAACCCTTTACAAAGCTTTAAGCGTTTTATTAACTAAATAATAAAAATATTTTAAAACATTAATTTTTTACCCTCGAAATTCCTCACACAGCCTTTTATAAAGTTAATTTATAAAAAAACAAATAAAAAACTGGAGGACAGAAACATTGTATGTTAGCTGTGAAAAATTGGTTTTATGCGAGGACTCTTTTGTGCCGACCTCAGCGCTCGCAGCGCTTGGGCACATGAACGCATTTTTTCCAGGACTCTTTTGTGCCGGGACTCTTTTGTGCCAGCTGCGATTTTTTTCAGGACTCTTTTGTGCCGGGACTCTTTTGTGCCGGGACTCTTTTGTGCCGGGACTCTTTTGTGCCGGGACTCTTTTGTGCCGGGACTCTTTTGTGCCGGGACTCTTTTGTGCCGGGACTCTTTTGTGCCAGGACTCTTTTGTGCCAGCTGCGATTTTTTCAGGACTCTTCTGTGCCGGGACCCTTTTGTGCTTTTTTGAGCTAACCATATTTAGCTAAGCTGATTTTGACGACAATTTCATTTCTAACTAAAGTGAAAATCTGTGATAGATTAATAAACATTTTGTATACACAGACAGTTTTATTAGCATTTCGTTTCCAATTTACATAAGATCATTTTTGGAAACTATGTGACACATTGTGTCCCTTCCGTGAAGCAAGCGTTAATGCGTTAATAAAAGGCGATTATCTTTCCAAATGTAACTTCCGGCCTATGGTGTAATGGATAGCACACCAGAGTCGACTTTGGAGGTTACGGGTTCAATTCCTGTACGGCCAAATTTTTCAGCGCCTGCTTATTTTCGCTTTTACTTTGGGTCGTCACAACTATAGTCTGTTAAGAGCTTTTTTGCAAACAAACAAAACATTAAAATAGTTAATAATTTTAAAATTTATAAAAAAACATTATACC
The DNA here is from genome assembly GCA_030248175.1 of Microlaimidae sp. YZB2_3. NCBI lineage: Eukaryota > Metazoa > Nematoda > Chromadorea > Desmodorida > Microlaimidae > Microlaimidae sp. YZB2_3. The sequence continues at coordinate 15,994 of JASAMX010012546.1, forward strand.
TGTAATGAATAAAACGGGTACACGGCTAAAACAAGTTTTCACAACTCTTTTGATTGGTTTTTGGTAAAATGAAGATCAACTATATTTTTCTGACTAGAAGAACAGTTACAAAAATTTTAAAAAACAGTAAAATATACAGTTGCATTTTTCAAGCTGATACCTTTAGGTTTTGGCTTTTTAATATTTTTGGTTTTAAATATTGCGAATCAAGCTTAATCCTTGAAATTGAGGTAAGCGACATTAATGAAAGGTGCGTTCACAACTATTGAATTCTCTAAATTCTTTGGTTGAAAAACCGCGCAGAAAAAAACTTAACGTTAATGAAAATACGTGCATGCTCTGCTTTATACCGCTCATGCCTATGATCTGCTTTACATGTACTTTTAAATAAAACAACACCGTATGCAAATTATTGATTACTTTTTGAATTTTACCTAAATTTATTTTGATTAATGAATTGACTGGTCGCAAGTGCGTTGGTGGAATATGCGCAAGCTAGCCACTCTGGTCTACTCTAGCCATTCTATTTGCGCAGCTTAAATTTATTTTTTGCATATGTGTTTATCTAATCTATATTTCGCTGGGTTATAACTGATCTAAGAGTAAGCCTTATAGGCGATTACTCTAGAATCCACCAAGTACGGTACCACTTTTTTAGCAAAATTATACTGTTATTAATAAATTTACAAAACAAAACCCATAATAAAATAATAAAAATAAAATAACAAAATATTTATGTTTTAATTTGATGCCGTTTGTTGCCCATTCTTGCATTGTTTATGTAAATTTTTCAGAAATGATACAACTGTTAATTGGAGTTTCTTTACAACCAAGAATGATGATTACGTGGAAAAGTTGCAGTCTTCCAGTCAGAAAAATATAGTTGATCTTCATTTTTACCAAAAACCAATCAAAAGAGTTGTGAAAACTTGTTTTAGCCGTGTACCCGTTTTATTCATTACAGGTATAATGTTTTTTTATAAATTTTAAAATTATTAACTATTTTAATGTTTTGTTTGTTTGCAAAAAAGCTCTTAACAGACTATAGTTGTGACGACCCAAAGTAAAAGCGAAAATAAGCAGGCGCTGAAAAATTTGGCCTTGACAGAAATTGAACCCGTAACCTTTAAAGTCGACTCTGGTGTGCTATCCATTACACCATAGGCCGGAAATTACATTTGGAAAGATAATCGCCTTTTATTAACGCTTGCACTTTGAGTTTTCACGGAAGGGACACAATGTGTCGCACAGTTTACAAAAATGATCTTATGTAAATTGGAACCGAAATGCTAATGAAACCGTCCGTGTATACAAAATGTTTATTAATCTATCACAGATTTTCACTTTAGTTAGAAATGAAATTGTCGTCAAAATTAACTTAGCTAAATATGGTTAGTTCAAAAAAGCACAAAAGAGTCCCGGCACAAAAGAGTCCTGAAAAAAATTGCAGCTGGCACAAAAGAGTCCTGGCACAAAAGAGTCCCGGCACAAAAGAGTCCCGGCACAAAAGAGTCCCGGCACAAAAGAGTCCCGGCACAAAAGAGTCCCGGCACAAAAGAGTCCCGGCACAAAAGAGTCCCGGCACAAAAGAGTCCTGAAAAAAATCGCAGCTGGCACAAAAGAGTCCCGGCACAAAAGAGTCCTGGAAAAAATGCGTTCATGTGCCCAAGCGCTGCGAGCGCTGAGGTCGGCACAAAAGAGTCCTCGCATAAAATCAATTTTTCACAGCTAACATACAATGTTTCTGTCCTCCAGTTTTTTATTTGTTTTTTTATAAATTAACTTTATAAAAGGCTGTGTGAGGAATTTCGAGGGTAAAAAATTAATGTTTTAAAATATTTTTATTATTTAGTTAATAAAACGCTTAAAGCTTTGTAAAGGGTTTGAAAAATAAGAAAAAAATCATTGTTGTATTTGGGTATAAATCATATAATGTCGAATTATTGTTTTTGCCATAATTGAGTGTATGTCAAACAAAATCATGTCTAAATAATGATTTTAGTTGTAATAATTTTTTTTTCATTGTTAAAATATTACAATTTTTATCAAACAAGTGTTTTAATCGTAATTGTAAGGACGACCGCAGATGTCAGACAATAAGATGACCAGACCACTGGGACTTTTTGCGCGCAACGCCATTGCGCACAACTATGTACACATTTAAAAAAAAACAAAAAGACACTCTCTCCACCCATTTGGTGATTTTTAACCAAATAAGGAGTAAAAAACAACCAAATATTGTTATATAAACCTCCGACCAATACAGGTTCTGTACTTTTTTACCAACTATTTAGTATTTTTTTAATTTATTATTCTGTGTTTTTTAACTAAATATTTGGTTGATTTTTCCAAACTATTTAGTTGAACATAATGAATTAAGCGTATAATTTTATGAAAATGCCCCCAGGTTTTAAGTTGTCTTAAAAATATTAACGGTCTTTCAAATAAAAATTTTTAAATTTACAGAAACTTTTGAAATTCTTTTGAAGTCTGATGCAAACGTTATTACATACGAGACAATACATAGAAACGATCTTTAGCTACAAAAATTCACATTAAATATCTGGGTTAACTTTTCTTCAGTCCGCTAATGGAAGGATTGAAAACTGTAATTATTGGAATAAACATTTGTTTTCCCAAGAAAAAAAAACTAGCAACTTTAAAAAAAAGAATTTTCTAAAAATCTTAACATTAACTGTTCGTCGTTACTTTGACAAAGAGACACAATCAGTATAAACTCCGCGACTCTGACTTATTTCGTTTGGATTATTTGTGTGTTAAAAATTTAAAGAGTCAAAGCTACGAGTATTTTACGACGCTTTTGATTTGTGTCAGAGTTACGACGTTGAAATACGTCATAAGCTGGAGGACAGCTGTGAAGCATCTGAATGAGAGCTGTGAAGAGTTGATTTTATGCCAGGACTCTTTTGTGCTGACCTCAGCGCTCGCAGCGCTTGGGCGCATGAACGCATTTTCTCCAGAACACTTTTTGCCGACTCTTTTGTGCCAGGACCCTTTTGTGCCAGCTGCGATTTTTAGGGACTCTTTTGTACCGGGAATCTTTTGAAGGTGAGCCCACAAGAGTCTTATTACTGTGATAACATTTTGTAGTTTTTATTTTGATAATACAAAAAATTCGTAAAATAGGTACAACACATTTCCATCGTTGTGATTTTGTCTTCATTTGTAAATGCACGAGTGAACCATTAAAATATTTTAAAAAAAACTTTCAAAACCAGCAATTGCTGAATTTAAGGTACATGTAAAACGTT
>JASAMX010012547.1:0-27292 GCA_030248175.1 Microlaimidae sp. YZB2_3
GCGCGAACCCGATGCAAAATTAAACTTCTTCAGATATGCAAATTTAGTTGGTGTCTCCAAATTTTCAAGCAGAAATTTAATTTATTTCAAAATCGGGCTGGCCCCAACACTAGAAAATATATGAAAACTTGTAAATTAAAAGTTTTAAAATCTTCTATTCAAGTTTTATTTTGGAATCAAATATTCGGAAGTCGCTTACCAACGCTTTGTTTTATTTTAAAAACCCTTTACACGAAACCGTTTTACCAACAGTTCTACTTTTTGCAAAAAATCATTATTACTCTACGTTTAATAAAATCAAACTTAAACAGGATGCTAAACTTAAAAAACTTTACTCACAGAAATATGGTACTTTTCAATATGACAACAGTATTTGGCCTGATAAAGATTTTAGAAACTCTATCGTTATTAATAATTCAAATAGCAGTTTTACAGAGGCCGAACTGGACGTTTTAGCTTGTGGCCCAAAATTTTGCCTTCCGTCAAAGAATTTTTCTGTTTTAGACACTTTAAGTGCTGTTGAATCAGCTCTGGCAAAAGTTAACAAATGTGGACATACCAATTGATAGTATACGCGCGCAAGTGTCCTCTTTTTTAATAAGTAGCCGTGTTAGTAATAATGTGCCAGCAATTGTTTACCAAAAGGTCAAAACCGTTGTTTCTGATTTAAAAAAGAAGGCAAAAGATGAAAATTTAATATTTGTATCGGTTGACAAAGGTTCAAAAACAGTTATTTTACAACAACAAATTTATTTTCAAAAATTATCTTCTCATTTTTCTATTTAACTATTTTTTTCAAAAACCAACAAAAGTAAAATTAAAGGAGCCTACACAAATATTAAGTCGATTCTTTCATCTTTTTTATCTTCTTCTGTTATAATGAGTATTCTTCCCAGTTTTGAGAGAAGCGTTTTACCGTGCCCTTATGGCCTGATAAAAGTGCATAAAGTAGACAATCCTGTAAGAGTAATAACTCCAATGTATGGTTCTATGTTTTATAACATTGCTAAAAAATTAGATTTGGTTTTAAAACCCTCCGTCCATGCTTTAGAATTTAGAATCTCATCTATTGCTTGTTTTATTTCTGAACTTAAAAATATTGTTATTAATCCGAATTGTTTTATGGTCAGTATTGATGCTGTTAGTTTATTTGATAGTGTAGATACCAGTTTTGTTTTAAGTGAGTTACCACGTGTTTTAGCAGATTCCGAGCGTTTTTGGCGTGAAAATATGCCATTTTTAATTCTGCCGACATTAATACTATTGTGCAATTATTTGAATGTGTTTTAAGCAACAGTTTTTTAAAATATAACAATCAACTGCTCTATCAAAATTTCGGCGTCCCTATGGGTAATCTCATTTCTGTATCAATTAGCGATTTATACTTAGGAATTTTAGAATCTCGCTTTTTAAAAAATGTCTGTTCAACTTTTGTTAAGCCTTTGTTTTACCGCAGATATATTGACGACATTTTTATCATATTTGAGTTGAATGTCCTTTATTTAAATCATAGTACATTGTTAAATGCTTTTATATGTGAGTTTCATGAATTTCTTAAGTCCACAAAATTTGTTTTACCTCTGAATTAGGAATTTCTAATGCTTTACCGTTTTTGGACAGTTTAATTAAACGCTCTGACAGTAAAATTGAAGTTCAAGTCTACCGCAAGCCCACTCACTCTAATCGTTATATTTCAAAGTTTTCTTTTATACCTAATCAATACATTTCGGGCACTTTAAACACTTTAAAACTTAGTGCACTGCGGTACTGTACTAACATCGTTTTACTTAACGAGGAGTTTAAATTTTTGTTTGATATTTTGTTAATAAGCACGGTTATCCTAAAGATTTTGTAGCCAAATTCTTCGCGTCTTAAATCAGACTGTAATTTACCACTACCTTCAAAAAACAATCTCCCTTCAATAATTCTTCCATTTTTTGGTAAAAATTCTTATACTTTAAAACGTATTCTTAATAACGCTGGCTTTCATATTTTTTACCGTTCCCCTATTTCCATACGCTCTGTTCTGTTTTACCAAAATGAGTCGCCTCAGTCAGAGAAATTGGCCCGTCATAACGTTGTTTATCTTTTAAATTGTTATGTTTGTAATTGTTTTTATGTAGGCAGGACCCAACGTAATTTTTTAACTTGTTTTTCTGAACATACCCGTGCTGTACATAGCTCCTCGGGTGATGCTGGTCTGTCAGGTGTTTCATTACATGCTAGGAATACTAACCACAGTTTTAGTTTTTCTAAGTTTTTAGCCTTTGATGACAATTTTCATAGTTTGTGTTTTATATTAGCTAACAAGAATAATCCTAATTTATTAAATTCCCATTCTGTAGAAATGCCTAAGCTTGTTCCGAATGTTTACACACTTTTACTTAAAAAATGCGTTTTATAATTTTAGTAATTTTATGATCCTATTATTTTTTGTATTTTCTGACAAATCACGTTATTGAAATTTAATTCTGCAGAGTTTCGTGTTTTTATCAATTTATTGTATCTCATTGTTATTTTGTTTAGACCCTGACGAAGATCTGTTTTATCAGTTCGAAACGTTGGAATAAAAATTATACTAATTTGCCTTTATCTGCCATGCAGAATAAAGAAACATGCCGAAATTACATTTCTCATGTTCATAAAGTAGCACCTCAAGTAATTGCTATGAATGGAGGTGCTACAATGTTTTAAAAAGCTTAAGAACAAATTTGTGACAAACTGTTTTATCATTTGCTGGGAATTTTACTGTTTCTTTTAATTTTACGACCTTAATGTGTTAAATACTGTTGTCTATTATTACTTAACGTTTTACTGTTTTAATTTTAAAACCTACTGTCTTAACTACTTTTTTGATATAGTTATTTGTGCGTTTTAGTGTATTACTGTAAAAAACCGCTTTTCTGACAAATAGGTTTTAGGTACTTAATAAAATATCCTATATAAATGAAGTAGTGCTTAAAAAATACATTCTAGCTTTAAGTAATAAATATCTGATAAAAACAATAATTTAACGCTAAATACCACACAATTTCGATATAGTAACTAGATCACAAAAAAAAACTTATTCTCTATTTAAATGTTTAAACTACAGTTCAAATCCTCGCGTCTTGAACCTTATAATATATGTTTTTTTATGCTTTGGATGCGTATAAAGTTTATGGTCATCTAAAAATAATGGTTGCATTTTTATTTTTCATTTGCTAAGTGAGCAATAACATCAGTTAAAATTAAAGCGAATATTTGCAGGTGCCTCGCAAAAAGTTCATTTTCTCACGGTAAAAATTAACCAGGTGCTCCAGGGCACGTTTGTCTTCGTCTCTCAGAAACGCGCGTTTCCCGGAAACGCGTCTCTGGAGACTCCCGTCTCTGCCTCCGTCTTCGTTTGTCTTCGTCTCTGGGAGACGCGCGTCTCCAGGAAATGCGTCTCCCGAGACTCTCGTCTCTGTCTCTGTCTCCGTCTCCAAAGTGGGCGCGGATTGGAAACAAATTTCTATCAAGTCCGTCTCCCAGAGACACGCGTCTCTGGGAAACGCTTCGGAGACGCGCGTTTCCGTCTCCGTCTCCATGGGCTTCTATTTCTGACCAGGACTATATATGTAGTTTTATCATTTTTTAGATAAATAATATTTTGCATTAAAAATATAAAAAAATATTTTAAAAAATTGACACGAGGATTTTAATAACCTACTGCCTGAATTAAGATAAACCATGCTAAAATTTTCAACTCTTAAAACTAAAATTTTACTTTTTTATTAAAAAAATAGAATTTAGAAATAGGTCTCCAATCTTTTTAATGATTCTTTACCTAGGATAAACTCCTGCAAAAACATTTGAATGTATCTTTAAAAAATATAATATCGTGTAAATGTTTAAACAATAAAATATCAGTTGCGCCACAATATGGCCCTAATTTTTTTTAATCTTTTACAAATAAAAACGTTAAAATTGGCTTTTTTGGTTTGTGAATCTTTTTCTAAAGTCTTATACCTAGGCTTTAAAAAATTTCTTTAAAACTCTTTGTAAAAAAAACTAAGTTTAAAGCAATGAGTAATTTATTTATTACAAAAATACCCGTACTGGGATTATTAATAGTACTAATTCCTAAAATACTGGAATTAAATTTATGGGTTTTTGAAAAATACTGGTACTGTACTCTAGACAAAATTTGATGTGTGGATAGTACTGGTATTGTACTGCAATTAAAATAAGGATGGTACTTTTACTGGTACTGTACTGGAATTTTTTTGGACAACCAGCATAGTACTGGTACTGGTACTGAAATAAAATCTGAGTACTGTAACAACACTACTCTGTATTGAACTTTTAAGTTACATTTACTCTGTGTTCTGTACCGCATTATCAACACATCCAGTACTGGCCCACTTTGTCAAATTAAAACTAAAACTTCTTTATTTTTGGCCCCAAGTTACAGCTCCAAGTTCCCTTGGCTCTATCTACCCTAAATCTACAAATGATCCGATTTGAGCAAATCTAATCAATAATTTAGTATAATTTTTGCATATAATTTTGCCAATTTAAGTCCTAGAGTTAAAAATCTCAGCGAAATGACCTGTTAAATCAAATAGCAATTCAATTTAAATTTTCCTTTTTTAAGCCGATTTTAGGTTCTATAAACCCAGCACATATATTATCAACATTGCTACAACTATCAATACATAAAAATTTAACTTTAGCATCACGCCATGATTTCCATATTTTTGTTGCTTTAATACCTTTTTTATTAAAAATACAATATCCATATCAATATCCAACAATAAAAGCAATTCTAAAGTTTTCTGTCACACTAAATCATTTAATCTTATTAATACACTGTCAGCAATAAAAGGATTAAGTCGAGTTTCTGTACAAAAATTAAACAAACACATCACAGTATAAAAGTGATTTTAATTTAATTTAATTTAATTTACTATGCTGTGTGCAAACTTGTTTACCACAATTTGATGTTAAAACTTTTATATTGTAACTTTTTACCACACCTTGTTTTTTTTATTTATCAATGTAATGTAATGTAATGTAATCTTAAAATCAATGTAGATGATCTAACTCAGAAACTTCAGAAAAATTAGCTGAGTAAAGAGGACCTTAGCTGTTCGCAATACTTTTTGTCTAATCTTACAATTTTTTAAGTTCAACAGCCTTGGATCATCCTGTTTTTTTCTTTGAAAACAAGGACAAAAATAATTTTTAACAAAAAGGTTTAACCCTTTATAAGGCTTTTTTAACCCCTACAATATCCAAAAACTTTGCAAAGATGATACACATTTAGCAAAATTTAACGGGTTTGCGCCGCCGCTTTTATTGTTTTATATCATCCTTCAGCGTCCTTGGTCTCAAAAAAATTTAGGTTATGATCCTGGACTTCTGCAGAAATAGGTTTTGAAACTAAAAGATCAAAAACTGAATTAGCAGCTGCTGACTATTCAATTGGTTATGAAGGGTAAAGCCTGTGGTTTTTATGCTCAGGCCATATTTAGGCTCGTTTTCACAGTCATTAGGTGCCCAATTGTTCTTCATTTTTTTTTATTTTATTTTTGACTGTCAGATTTGTTTAGCGGTTTCATTCTGAATGTTAGTCGCATGTAGAATGTCACTGCTAAATATCCTTCACATTGTATTACATAATGCTGGGAATTTTTTTAGAAAAAGAGCTGATGACTCTTTTTCTTACATGCAGAGAGCGCACAGGCTGTTTTTTATCTTTAATATATGTAGGTGTCTGTTTAGAGTAAAGTGTCTTGTGAGTACACCTATTATTAGTCTAGGTTGTTTACATGGTAACTGCAAAAGTAATTAGTACCATTAGAAGAGTGGTCCCCATATATTTTGTGGTTTGTCGGCATGTTTCCAGTGTTTGCCAGAGTTTTTATGTTGCTTGCTACTCCAACCATAAATGACAATCTTTACTGCTTGGTCAGGAACTCCTAATACTGACTGTTGTCCTATATAATTATTTCCACTGTGTTCGGAAATTCATACCAGCTTTACTACATTGTGTTCTGCTTAAATTTTCCAAAGCACTTTGAAACTTCAAAATTAATCGTGACGTGATTGATTGAGCATTTAGAGCTTATAAGGCTGCCTGAATTTCAGAGCAGATGCACATTTGACATTTCTGTACCCTGGTCAGTATATCACTGCTAGCACAAACCAAGACTCCATATGTTTTTGTTTGAAATACCATTGCATGTTTTCACAAGATATTGATTGATCCATCCTGCTAGAAAAGACAATGAACCACTGCTCCAGTTTGCTCAGCCATTAGCGAATCATCAGTGTAGCAGACTAGAGTATTTTCTGGTAAAATGTTCCCTTTATTTTAATTCCAATCCACTCCTGTGGGAATCAGAGTTTGCAATTATTTTCAAACTCTAAAGAATTTTTTGCAGTGGTCACTTTTGAGCTGCCTGGGTGGTAATTCGCCCAGTGCAATACTTTTTTTAATTCTAGAATGTCCATAAGGTATACACATTTATGGTTCCAATCCTCTATTTTGCAAGCCTATGAAACGATGCCATTATTTTTTGTTGCACACTTTGCCCAGCTATTGCGTTTTCTGTACAAAACACCCTGGATTTTTTCGTTAAAAACAATAAACGAAGGCAGTGATTTTGTTAAGTTTGCCCTTCCTTCACCTCGTGTTTTTAGCGAAAAAATGTTTCATTACAAATACTTCTTACAAATACTTCATCTATCTTAACGATTAAGGTATCAAATTAAACTAGAAAATAACCGCTTTTTTTAAATGCGTAATTTGTAACTTAATTCGTTATACCCATTGAACAATTTTTTCATTCAAGAATTGTCAAAAATGCCATTTTTTGGGGAAGAGGGTCATATCTCCTGAACCACTGAAAATATTTTGTTGAAAAAAATTTTGTGGACTATTGTGGACAGGGGTAAAGTTTTGACAAAAATTTATCTAAATCTAAGACAAAAAGTTTGACTCCGTGCCACACCTTAAGTTCCATTGGAGGCCACCATACAATAGCACAATACTTCCCATTGGTCTTATTTTTGCAATAAAAATCTAACTGGCTATTTTGAGGAAAATACCTCATGTTTTTTCAACAGCTTTTTTACACTGCCATGAAGCTGCTTTTGTTTTCATGTGTTTTATTTTTTGTGTAACATAAGCTTTCCAACTCAGTTGGCTGTCTATAATTTCTTCAAGATATTTTACTTTTTTGACCATTGTATTAGTGTCCCATATAGATGAAGTAATCTTGCTTCTAGACTTTTATATTAGGGTGTAAATAAAACTTATTCTGTCTTTACTGTATTTGCAGTTCTTGTTGCTCCACTTTTCTACTTGGTTAAGTCCTTTTTTGTATTAGTGACATAAGTACATCTAGAAACTTGCCACTGATGAAAAGTATGATGTCTTCAGAGTAACCAGCTGCTAACACAAATACGCCATCATTGACCTCTGCCAAAAGGCTAGCACTCGTCACCTACACGCGGTGGGCGTGTCACCAATGGAGCCCTCCAGAAGAAACCATTGGATGCAAAGAACGTTAACTCTTCTCTCCCCCTAGTACAATTTCTTTTGGGTTTTTGGATAGGAATCAGTCAATGCCAGCTTTGCTGATCCTTTTATTCCTGCTGGCGGTCGGAATACACCTAAATTTTTGGGCCTATCCGATCCTGCTCTGTGTGTGGTTCCTCTATTTGCTAAAATGACAATGCTTCAGTAATCTGCTCTAACTGTAAAAAGTGATGTCTTTTCTATACTAAACTCGTATTAACTGTAGATGACTATAGAAAGAAAAAACGACTACGCTTGTTCTTTTTGGAGTTGGCCTAAGCCTTCTCTGCAGCTACCTGTAACACCTACCGGTCCCCCAAGCTTACTTGGTCCATGTAGGACATCTCTTTCAGCGCCTAACATCATTATATTACAATTTAATTGTAATGACATCAGTAAAAAATCAATGAGATTTTGGACTCCATGTCAACATATAACGTCCTAATAGCAGCGCTAGAGGAAACAAAGCTGAGCAAGAAGTCTAAAAGCTCAACTACACCTGGCTTCAATTTCTTAAAAAAAAGATTGAAAAAGGAACAAAGACGGCCGATTTACGTTTCTGGTACCTCACAGTATTCAATATATGGAATTAAAAGTCAATAATGGAGATAAACACAAGGAGTTGATGAAAATATCTGTATGCAAAGGCAATTCCAAACTGGTATTATCTAATGTATACATTCCGTCTAGTAGTAGCTGCAATCCAACTTACAAGGCCTCTCTTACTTGATTGCTTAATCTCAAAATTGGCGCCTTAATCCTCAGCGATGATGATTTGATGCACACAAAATCTGGCAGTCCAACATTGCAGATAAATGTGGCAAAATTTTTCCTGAAGAGATGTTCATTAGTGTGCAGCAATCTCCTCAAGATAGTGAAAATATGTGCCGGCCTGGAGTTTTAGCTTCAATTTTAAATCCCTTAATCTCAACGGATCTTTAAGGAAAATAGCTCAAAACGACCGCCAAACAAATCCTGACAAAAATAGCGTTTTAAATTTTAAATTTTTAATTTTTTTAGAACTCATTTTTTGTTTTAGGCATTTTAGAAGGCGGTTGGCCAAAAATTTAAAAAAATTTTGGATCCAAAAAACATTTTGGGCCTCTTAGGATATAATTTGGGTTATCTTGCATTAACTTAAAAGAAAATTTTGTCCATTATAGGTCGGAATAGGCTGAAATCAAACCACCTTTTGTGCCACTTTTTTACTCAAAATTTTGAAAAAATAGAACATAGCTTATTAAAGTATTTGAGCTTCATACCTATTCGAAACTTATAAATTATAGAAAATTTGACAGAAAAGAAAATTTCCTATTTTTAGGCTCAGTTTTTATCTAAAAATAATTTTTTTAACATTTTTTTTATGAGACTTTGAAAATTATTAAAATTTTCCAAAAACTTTTTGAATTTTGAAAATTTGCAAAAAATTCAAAAACATCTAATAAATTAAAAAAACATACAAAATAACTTTAAAAATACAATTAAATTTCTTCGTTAGAAAAATTAGCAGGGTCGTTTAAAAAGTTTTGGTCCAAAAATTAATTTTTCCAATTTTGGCCATTTTTTAAAAACGCACAAAAATGATTGTCTTACGCAAACAATTGTAACATATTTTGTAGAGCAGTTATTAAAAAAATAAAAACGTCATTTAAAAGGCAATAAAACAAGCTTTTATATAAAGTATTTAACGTTATTTGAAAAATTTTAGAAAATTTTTAAAGCATTTTACTTTTTAGCGTAATTTTTAGCATATTTTCAAATAGACGTTTTTTTTATTTTACAAACCAAAGATTTTTTTTATAAAAAAGCGCAAAACGTTTTCGACACATCAGAGTCATAAAAAAAGTTCTAATAAGAATTTGGTTTTGAAAACTTTATAATTAAAATTGAACCCCAGCCCAGTTTAAGCCCTTTTTTGCCGAAAAAAAAGCACTTTTTTACCAAGGGCTATTTTGCTTAAAAACTGCTGGATTGCTTTCAAACTTAAATACGTAACATTTATAAGTTCTAACTTCACTAATATTCCTTACTTGTAATGTTGTTACAGTATTACTGGTACTGGTACTCGAAACCTTCCAGTACTACTCATTTTAGTTCCAGTACTATACTGGTACTCTGTATTAAAAAATTTAAAAAACAAAAACAAAAATACTGGTACTGTACTGTACTGTATTAAAATTTTAGTTTAAAAAAATACTGGTACAGGAAAAAAAATCAGGAAGTTAGAAAATACTGCTACTCGAACTGATTTTGGTACAGTTCCAGTACCAGTACCAGTATTGATAAGCAGGTTTAAAAAATCTCGACTGGTGTTTCCAGCGCAGGCGTAATAGTTGCAGCAAAAGCTCCATTTCATATTGTAAAGCAGGGGTGGGTTGTTGAAAAAAGATAAGGGGGCCCTTAAATCAGGGCCACTACATATCTTTGCGTTGTTCAAAACTCGTTAATGTATAAAAAATATATATAAAACTCAAGTTGTGTTGTTAAAAGACAAGTTATGTACCTTAAATCCCAAAATAATTTGAAAATTTAAGTCGATTATTAAAAGTAACTTATGTTTTTTTGAAATTCAATTCATTTTAAATTTTGGGTTTTTTTTGCTAAAAACTTTTAAATTAGGCAATTTATATTATACATTGAATGTAATAAAAAATAAAAATCCAAAAAAAAATTTAAAAAGCTTTATTTACCTAAATATTTTATTCTTAATTATTTTATGCATTTTTCCTTTAAAAACTGATTGTATATCACTGTTTTGTGTAATAACTAAGGTATGTACTTTACACAATAGTCAAAACCCTCCCATTTAAAAGGAAATGTTCAGTGTTAAAAACCTTTACAGAGTTATGACCTTATAGAATTATTTTTAGCCAATAGGACTTGGGAAAAAATGAAGATCTTTCATCTATTAGAGATTCAATTTTTCCCAAGCGCTAATTGGCTAAAAATAATTCTAACAGCTCCTCCCAACACCATTCCCACAGAGCAAAACATATATGACGTGATCAGAAATATTATATGACATTTTGATGGTCTTAAAATCCTGATGTGTAAATTTAAGGTACGTACGTACCTTATTCAATAAGAGGCCCTTAGCTAAAGGCCCTTAAGTTTTTTAAACAACTGATGATAAGAAGACCCTAAACTAAGGGTCTCCTTAGTGGATAAGATACATACCTTTAGTTAGGGAGCCCTTTAAATTAAGTATATTTTTAACAACCCACCCCAGGTCTTTATTATTGTAAAGTACAGTATCTGACTTAATTTCGGCCAGGCCTTAATTTTGGTCACCAATTTAGGGTGTTAAAAAATTAGCTTATTTTTAAAACACAAAAGAACTAGCACAAAAGTAATTGGATTAATATTGAATAAAGTGTTTTTGCAAATTTTTTTTTTATTTTTGTTATTCTGCATTGTCAACACTTTCATACAAAAAGTGAATTGTTTGTGATTTTCCTAATTATTGCTTTGTGTTTAAACTGCGTCAAATTTAGAACGAAGCACAATTTAACCTTCAAATATCTTCTATTTAAGGCTCAAAGTTGTTAATTTTCATATTTTGATATTTTTTTCAAAATCACTTTGCAACGCGTTTAACTAACTGCGCATTTTATAATTCTATTAATTTCGGCCACCTTAAAATTTAGGTGAAAGAACCTGCCGTTTTTTGTTCTGTTTTTAAATATCATCGTACTACCGTATTTATAACGAATTTTTTTGCTCGTTTTACTTTTTTTGACGTTTTTTAAGCCAAAAATAAAAATTCAACAAAAAATATAGGTTATGAAAACTTGTTTTTTTAAGGTTTTGAAATAATTACTTGCTAATAACTATTAAAGTTTGAAAACGGAAAAAATTCAGTTACATGGACCAAGAACAACACCTAAGGATAAATTTGCAACCTTTAAAAATTTTTATTGTTCAGTTTGGCAATAGTTATAGCCAGTTTTTGCTAGGTAACCGAAGTTAATGGCTCGCGCCATAATTTCGGCCACTATAAAAACAAAACTTTAAACCTCCACTGATCTTTAAGTGTAACAGAAATTTTAAAATTTTGCACTGGAATAACAAAAATAGTTATCATTTGATTTTTAGACCAAATTTTGGGTCGATTGGAAAAACAAGAAAAAACTTATCCAAAAAAATAAAAAAAGGTAGCCGATATTAAGTCAGTTACCCTACTGCAAAGTTATGCGGTAAATTTTTTTCCACATAAAATTATTAATTTTCACAATAATTTTGTATATAAAAGTATTAAAATTTTATATAATTTAGCCTATAATTTTAAATCATCAATTTCACCTGTTTTTTGGTAAAATTTAACTTTGAAGCTTATTAATATTTTTAATGCGTCTTACAAAAAACCAAAGACTCTACAAAATTCGAATAACTACTAAAGGTAAAATACTCATAGCTGAGAATGTAGGCGTGGTTTATTTTTCGCCTACTACCGTATATTAAATTCACGCAACGATTTAACAGTGTAAACCATTTCAATCGCTTACGGCAGTTGGTTTTCGCGCTCCAAGGAAAACGAGCTAATTCTAATAATAAATTAGACTTTTAATAATGTTTTAAACTAAATATTTTAAATTTAAAGGGATAAACTACCTTAAATTTAGTAATACTTCTTAGCTGGAAATAAATTTTCTATGTGTTTCAGTTTATTAAATTAAAACTTTTCTGAGGGATATTCTGCCGCCCAGGACCCCCTGACAGGGGCGTTTCCCCTTTACCCTGCTGGAGGACTTTCGCTTTTCAAATCCCCCATTTCTGGGGGGCTGCCTCATCCCCATCCTTCTTTAGGGTTAGTATTACCTCCCCTAGACCGCCCCCCCCTCCAAACTGCAATCCTGGCCACGTCACTGCACAAGCTATAAAGTAGGACGAACCAAAAAAAGCTTGGTTTAAATGTGTAAATATTTTTCTGGGTTTTTCCAAAAAAATTTCCGTTCTTTTTGCACTAAAACTTTTTTTTGCTATTAACAGTATCTCGTTTCTAACGAGGAAGGCAACTCTGCTTCTTGCCAAATAAAGGGTTGTTCTAAGCCCAATGTAAACTCAATTATTGCAACAAATATGGAAATGTTTTTTTTTATAATTTCACCATAAAGAACAAAAAAAGTTCTGATGTTGAATTTTGTTTTAATATTTCGCAATATATTATACAGAACACTTATATTTAAGATGGGTACCGATTTATACAGTTTAAAGTATAACAAATTTGTTTTAAAAACTGTCCTATAAAAAAGTAGGAAGTTCAATTTAGCCACGAAACGTTCTGAGATATTTTCTTACATGCTTCCCCATTTAATTTTGTTCTTTTGATAATATTATATTTAGTTTTCTTATTTTTTATATAAATAATATTTTGCATTAAAAATAAAAAAAATTATTCAGAAAACTGACACGAGGATTTAAATAACCTACTGCCTGAATTGCGATGACCTATGCCAAATTAAAATTGCCAACTCTAAAAACCAAAATTTGCCTTTTCTGCTATAACTCATTGTAAAAAAACTGTACATTTAAAACAATGAGCAATATTTATTACAAAAATACTGGTACTGGAATTAATACTAGTACTAATTCCTAGAATACTGAAATTAAATTTGGGTTTTTAAAAAATACTGGTACTGCACTCGAAAAAAATTTGAGGTAGGGATCCTACTGGTACTGTACTGCAACTAAAATGCGTACGGTACTTTTACTGGTACTGTACTGGAAATTTTTTGGACAACCAGCATAGTACTGGTACTGGTACTGAAAAAAAATCAGAGTAATATAACAACACTACTTACAAATAAAAGGGTTTCCGTGCAAAAAATTAACGTATTTTTTAACCCAAAATCACCATTAATTCCCACTTTGGTTTCAAATTTTTTTTACCAAAACCACTTTAAATAAAAAATTAATTGCATACGCACAAACTTTTTTTAAATATCACTTGTGTAAACAACTTAACATTAAGTCTACAACAAGTTTTCAAAAACGACGCATTTAAAATTTTGTTGCAGCTCCACGCCTTCTTGGTGACAGCATAAATTTTAAAATAATTTTTAAAAATCAGCTCTAAAATTTGATTTTTTTGAATTTCCAAAAAAATTATTTTTCAAAAGAAATTAACATAAAATTTAAAAAAAAAACAAATTTTTAAAACAACTTTTACTTGTAAAACTACAAAAATCACAGCTACAAAAAGCAATTTTGTAAATGTTTTCTTACTTTAAATTAAGTTAGACATTTAAAACAGGTCAGAAACTTAAAAACTTTGTTTTTAAAGCTAAGACCATATTTTAACAATTCTGTTCTGCATAATAAACTATGAACATGTTTGTTTTTAGCTGCGAAATGGACTATAAGATGTCAAACAAATGATGATTGCCTTCCACGAGGAAGTTGTATCTCTGATAAACTTTCAAAATATTACCATCGCTGTGTGTGCAATCAGAGTCCTTTCCTTCTTGGTGATGGCGCAAATTGCTATTTAGCTGGAACTTCAGAGTGTAAGTACAAGAAAATCAACTTGTTTTTTGCTTTTAGAATTTTCATCAATTCAATCAATGAGCACAATTTTTAAATATGAAACGAAAATATTTTCGTTATTAAATGAAATAGAAAAATCTTAAATTTTCTGAGGACTTTCAAAATAAAATTTATTCATTCATTTCATTTAATTTAATTTTTTTTAACTTTAGCTGAATATCTGTGATATTTTTTGTTTGGTTAGTTTTTTAACACTGCCAAAACTCTTCGACATTTTTGCAATTGGAAATATATCAATTTCACAACTAATTAAATCTAATTTTAGCTTTAGTACTAAGTACTAAAGCTAAAATTAAAGCTATTTTTAGATGTGTAGTATTATCTGATTTAGGGTCAATGGAGACTTGGGAACTTTGAGCTGGAACTTGGAGCCAAAAATAGGGAACTTCGAGCCAAAAATAGGGAACTTGGAGCCATAAGTGGGGAACTTGGAGCCGTAAGTAGGCAACTTGGAGCCAAAAGTAAAAATCGCTAAAACGTGTTCCTAAGCCTAAGCGAAGCCTAAATATAATCCTAAACCATTTTTTTCTTAAAGGCTCCAAGTTCCCATTGCTCGTGGCTCCAAGTTCCCAAAAATTTTCCATGGCTCCAAGTTCCCTGCTTGTGGCTCTAAAGACCCCGTACCGTGTAGTATGCTAAAGCTAAGGTGCTAAAATTAAAATACTGGTAATGCCTCCTTGCCAATTCTCTAAAATCGAAAATTGTTTATTTATAGCCCAAAACCACTCAAAATTTGAAAATTTTAATTTATTTCAAAATAAACACATTAACGGCTTACTGCAAAAAAAAATTTTTTTTCAATTGCCGCTTTCTGACGACTTTTGGATTAGTAAATCCTCTGACTCAGTGTCTTTATAGTTTAAGTGAGCTTGAAACTATCAAGAACAGCAAGAAAGTTTGCAGATGCTTTTAGAATAATTTCAGTAATATTAATTTGTCATATACAAGTTTTGGTTATTGATTTATTAATTTAAATTTTTCTAACCGCACACAAAACAGCAAAATTTCAGCTATTATTTATTCTCATTTTCATGTTCAAGAATACTGTAAAATTTAAAAAAATAAATTGACTCGGTTGAATAAATTTTATTGACCCGGTTAAAACTTAATCGAAATAAACTTAAAATGTAATACATAATGTGCCAAGAAAAATTTTTGTATGTTGTTTAGACTCACTTTGTGTAGGGAGCGGAGTTCTCCTACTTGGCGCCCCAGGCTGGTAGCAAATGTAGAATTACTGGCGACACACAATAAGTTTTATTTATTACTAGATACAGAAGCGAATTCAAGATATTAGAGAACAAAACTTTCAGGACGGTCGTAGGAATTAATTCTTTATCAAACTATAGCCAAACCTTAAGTTCGAAGAGAGCGATATATAATAATTTTACCCTGTTTTAAACCTATTTTTATACCGGGAAAAGTTAGGCGAAAAGTGATATTGTAGGCGAGTAAAAGTAGGATTGACTGCGCTTACAATTTATTTATTAAATACTATGCGCTGATGAGCAGGCGCTATTTTTGCCCCTTACATATTTCCCCCTTTATTTAAAAGTTTCGTCCTTCAAACACTTTCACCAAACAAACAACAAAAAAATCATTGTATAGTAAGCGCCAATAAAAACAAGTGAACAAAAAAAATAAAAGCCACAATTTTAACATGCTAAATTTTTTTCTTTAGGCGCACGACACAAAGCGAATCAAAAGTTATATATATATTATATGCGCAAAATAACAATAATAATTAAAAAAATTACATATCTTTTTTTATAAGCAAAGGTAATAAACATGCGAGTAAAAAAAATTATAGTCATTAAAAATTTTCATTTTGTAATTTAGCGAGTTTAGTGGGTTTTTTTTAAGCTTTGGCTAAAATTTTGGCGACGCGCCACTTGCGACCTCCCCCATAATTAGGAGTTAAAATACCAGCACCTGGCGTACTTTGCGATTCGCTGATCACGCGAACTCTGATACACTTCGGGGTTGAACTTCCCCAGCGCGTTTAAAGTGATTAAGGTGGTATCCCCATCAAAACCGGCTAGTTTTGCAAAAAACATCGTTACTGGTATCTGCAGAATAATTTCCACTTCTTCCACTTTCTGAATAGCAGAAAAACTGGCTTCTGCGAGGGTACAATTCCTTCCTGGGGCGCGATACGCCAGCGTAAAAACAGTTGCGCCCGTTTTTTCTGCGATAGATGCATCAGGCGCTGCTAAGGGTCCATATTCAAAGTCATAGGAAAAACCATTGCGCTTCAGATTCGCAATATACCCAATTTCTATGGGCTCGTGTTCACTATACTGTGTGCATGTTCCCCACAGGAACATCTGGCAAGTTTCGTCCTGAAAGTTCAGGAGACTTCTAACTCTTCCAGGGGAGTCTTCTGAAGGCATTGTCACAAAATCAACAATGCGCTCTCCTTTTGCAAAAAAAGCGTCCACTGTATTTGGCGTTAATCTTAGTGGAACACCTTTGAAGCGTGTGTCCTCATTTAATTCAAAAATTGCGCAATGGGAGTCCGTCACTTCAATAAGTCCACCACGAACTTTGGAAACCGTCAGAACCTGTGGACGGTTGTCACTGAAGGGTCGCGGCTCCAAGTAATTGGGCGACGGCGGAATGGCCGTTGTGGCAGCAGCAGGCGGTAAGACCGCCGCAGCAGCTACAGTTGGCGGGATAGCCACAGGGACCGCAGCAGGCGGAAGTACTGCGGCGACAGTAGCAGGCGAGAGGGCGACATTCGCGGCAGCCAACGCGCTAGGCTGTTCTGGAGGCTCCTCCAGCGCTGAAAAATCGTGAACCTCCTAATGCAAACTGTCCGACTCTTCATTTCGAGGCGTAAAATATGCCTTCTGCGCAGTTTTCTTTGGACTAAGATCAAATCTTGGAGGTGCAGAAGCTGTTGATCGCTCCGAATCAGTGTCGATGGGCTCACAGAAAAGCGAATCAGGCAATGCAGGGACTGAACCAGGTTCGGCGTGCATTTTTGGGCTGGAATCATACACCGTATCCAGCGCTTTCATAAGTTTTTGACAATACTCTGCCGCGGGAATGAAACTGAGCTGCTCACTCGGCTCACTAATTACGGCCACATCTTGCCCGGCTTCTGCGCAAAGCGAAGCATTGGGTCCAACCAGTAGAGTGTAGTTCACCTCGTGTTTAAAATACAATGATATTAATATTAAAAATAATTAAGAAGAAAGAAATAAAATAGCATATATTGTTTACTAAAACAAATTTTATGCGCTTATACCAAATACTGTAAGGGGAGGATTCGTGACCTGGCCCCATAAACTAAATTAGAAAATTAAAAAATAATAATTACCAAAAACGATATATTATTAACCCCTATATATATATTAATTTAAATGTCCCGAATATCCCCCTAAGTATGAAGTTTACATATAGATACTACATAATTATGCTATTTATTTTAACAAACAAATAAGCGTTGCGAAAATTAAACAACTTAAGAATCAAGTTTTATATATATTTCTGCGACACAAATATTACTAAAGACGTATACAATACAGCAAGACAAATAATTTGAATTAATTGTAACTTAATAAAAACAAAAAAATAGCATTACATAATTACTGAAGGTGCTTACTAAACCGTTTTTATATTTTACTTTTGAAGAGAGAGAAAAAAGTAAATAAGTTTAAAATTATAAGGTTATATTATAATTAAATTAATAAGGATTTTTACAAAATAAAGTTTAAAAGTAATGGGACAAATAGCTGAGGGTGTAAACAAATAAAAGAAAAGAAGACAGATATTTATTTTAGAACAAAAATATATTAAAGGAGTAGTGCAAAGGTCTAAGCGAAAATTAAAATAGAGGTAATAAAATTGCGCCGTTTCTTTTTTTTATTTGTTTTGCAATGCGAAACGGTAAAAACTCCCAGTAAAAACAATTTTAAGTTAACGGTGTAAAAAGTGACAATGGCAGCAATTATACGCCATCAAAAAGTTAACGGTGTGAAAAGTGACAATGGCAGCATATATACGCCATCAAATTGAACTTGTGTTTTTTTTTAAATAAGACCAAAATTGACTGTAAAAGCTGAAGAATTTTATAAACATACACCCAGTGTTTAGAAAAAAAATGTTGTAAGTAAACTAAGAAACAACTAAATGTAATATTTTTTATTTATTTATTTTTTTTCATAATAGTTATTTTTAATAAATTAATTTAAATTTTTTTTAGGAAAAAAAAAACAAAAAAAAACTTACTTGATTTTCGTGTGTGTCATTAGAATTAGCGTGATTAGCTGACATCGTGGTGAGAGATACTGCGACTGCGAGCGATAAAATTGAAGCGAAGTTCAAAGGTTAAATAATTAATTAAAGCGACGTGAAAATTAAAACCGACGAAAGAAAATTTTAAATTTGCGATTAATAAAAAAATTGCGCTTGAAATTTGGCAAAGAAATCTTAGAAACTGACTGCAATAAAGCGAAAAGAATTACAATATAAGGGTTTACAGTGAAGACAAAATAAAATTACAGCTTTGATTTCCTGTATTCTTAGGAGATTTAGCACATCGAGCAACTGAGCGAGTCGAATATGAGTGCCTTGAGATGGTAGGTTTAGTATTAGAAAGCTGTTTGTGTTTTGTAACACGCTTACAACGGACGCGCTTTGGTCCCTTTGTAAGCGAGGAGACCGACCGCTTGAGTGATTTGTTTGGGTTATCTTCTGACTCAGCATCTGTTGAGTTTTCGTTATTTTCATTAGAAGAGTTTACAAACTTAGGAAAATCTAAAGTTGTCGATAAAAAACACTTTTTTAATCTATTGAAATGAGTCCATTTTGCTGGTGCTTTTCTTTTATTTATAGGTATTATTAATGCTTTATGGGGATCTAACTCTATAATTCTAAAGGGTCCTATATAAGGGTGGAGAAATTTTTTACAAATATCCTTTTTTGTAAGCCTTGGACAGTGGAGATACACCAGGTCTCCTATTTTATATTCTTCCGGCGTGCTTTTGTTGTCATAATAAGTTTTTTGCGAAATTTGTGCTTTTTGCAGATTTTCTTTTGCAATTTCCCAAGCTAAACGACAATGATATAACATTTGAGTTTTAAAATCAGGAATATCAACATATTCTTTTTTAGGTAAATTAAGTGCGGTGTGAATTGGAAGTGTGACGTCACAAAGGTACATTAAATAATATGGGGAATCATTTAATGAACGTGAAACGCTAGTGTTAAGAGCGAATAAACAATATGGGAGAGCTTCATCCCAACCTACGCCTGCTGCTTTTAATACAAAATGCGCTAAAGAATTGATTGTTTGTTTATTTGAATTTTCAGAAAGTCCGTTTCCTTCTGGATGAAGCGGTGAACTTTTATTTTTTTTTTTACTCCAAGACTTTCGCATAAATCTTTCATAGTTTCATTTTCAAAACACGTACCACCGTCAGTTAATAATGAGTCAATAACTCCATAACGCGCTATGATATTTTTGGCAAAAACTGCGCATACGGTTTCAGCTAACAAATCGGGGATAGGAAATGCTTCTATCCAGCGAGTTACACTTTCAGTAAAAACTAATAATAGTTTATTGCCCAAAGTGGATGTTGTTATCGGTCCTATAGTATCGGCGGTGAACCTTCCAAATTTACTTATTATAGGTGAGGGTTCTAATGGAGCGCGTGGTTTAGCATTAGGAATTTTTCTAGTTGAACAAGATTCGCACGATTCGCGCGATATGCGCACGAATATCCTGACGGAGTCCCGGCCACCAAAATTTTTCGCGAATCCTATATTCAGTTTTAAAAGTTCCCAAATGCCCTGAAAATTGTGATCATGTAATTCATCTAAAATTAATTGACGAAAATTAACGGGAATTACTAATTGCGGTTGTTCTATTCCTCTTTCATTCGTGTTTATTTTATATAAATGATTCCCTAATAACATTAATCCTCTTGCGCGCTGTATAATTAGGGTAGCCTCTTTTTTGTTTGACGGAATTTCTTGAGTTTTAAGATATTGTATTATGGGTCCCCATTCTGGATCGTTATGTTGAGAATTAGTAAAATTTTTAAGCGCCTCAATTTCTGACACTTCTAAACCTAGAGCAAATAAAGGGAAAGGTTCGTCAGGGTTAATTTCAACGGGCGATTCCCCGTCTGTTTGTAACCTAGAAAGCGCATCGGTATTTGTAAGTGAGTTTCCTTTTTTATACTCTATTTTTAAATCTGCATCTTGTAATATTAGTGCCCATCGTTGTAATTTTAATTTTAAATGAGTAGTTGTTAAAAGCCATTGTAATGCTTTGTGATCGCTAACTAATATACATTTTGCGCGGTATAAATATGGAGCAAACGCCTTTATTGCAAAAACTAGCGCTGCTGTTTCACACTCCGTAACGTGCCATATTCGTTCCCTAGGACTCATGGTTGTACTTGCGCAAGCCACAATGTGTTCTTTATCTTGTTCATCTTTTTGTTGCAACACAGCCCCGAATTGATACCCGCTGCTGTCAGCGTGTAAATAAAATTCTGTATTTTGTTGCGGAAAAGCTAAAATTGGAGCGGATGCTAACGCGTCACGCAATTCTGAAAATGCATTTTGTTGTTCCTTTCTCCCAACTGTAAGATATACTGTTTTTTTAATAATTTAGTTAAAGGCTTTGCTATTTTCGTGAAATCTTTAATATGCGATCTGTAATAAGACGCGAGACCTAAAAAAGATTTTAATTCTTTTACATTTTTAGGGGGGTGTAATTTTTTCAAAGTTTTAACTTTATTTGGATCAACTTTTATACCATGTGCTGAAATTACATAGCCTAAATAATTAACTTTCGCTTGTCCAAACGAAAATTTAGAGGGCTTTAATTTTACACCATACGTGGTTAATCTTTCAAAAACTGAGCAAATATCTTCAAGATGTTTTTCAAAATTAGGCGAAAAGATTAAAATATCATCTATATAACTTAAACAGCTTTGCCATTGAATACCACTTAATACGATGTCCATCAGTCGCGAAAAAGAGGCGAGAGCATTTTTAATTCCAAATGGGACGCGCTTAAATTCGTAAAGACCTAAACCTGGAACAACAAACGCAGTTTTTTCTTGAGAATTTGGGTGGAGGCAGGTTTGCCAGTGAGCGGCTTGTAAGTCGCACAAAGAAAAAAATTTTGCGCCGTGTAAAGAATCTAAAATATCGCGAATATTTTTTAACGGATAAACATCCGATTTTGTTAACTTATTGAAATTTCTATAATCGCATGCAAAACGAATGCCTCCATCTTTTTTCCTAAACACTACAACTCCTGAACACCACGGACTGCTACTTTCTGTAATTACACCACAGCGAAGCATACGTTCTACTTCTTTGCGAACCGTATCTTTTAATCCTAAAAGTTTTCTGTAAGGGCGAGTTTTAAAAGGCGGCGCATCCCTCGTATCAATTTTGTGTTGAAATACATCGGTTTTTCCTAGATCCACTTCTGATGTAGCAAAAACGTTAGAATATTGTTCAAGTAAAGCAAAAGTTGGCGCGTTGTTTTTGATTTAGCACACTTTTCGACAAATCTACTTTTGGTATAGTTTTGTAGTTTTTGCTAACCTCTTTTTCTTTTGTTTTACTAATCTCATAAGTCGCGGGTGGAATAAAAGCGATTATGGTGTTTTGGTGAGGAATTGATACAGTACCTATTTTTGAGTGAGGGTATAAATAAATATTATGATTTGAAGAATTTAAAACTCGAACAGGTATTGTCCCATCCTTAGGTTTGATCAAAGTAGTTGCGCCTATAAGTCGACGATTATCTAGAGATTTCTGAAAAGGTATGAATAAGCATTCATGATCGTCAAGTTCTTTCGGTAATTATTGACAAAAAGCTGCAAATATGCATTCTGAGCGCGCTGGAAATTTAGTGCGAGTTACAGGGCAAACTAGATATTTGCGATAAATATTTTTCTTATGTGAAAACTCTAAAAATGATACCGAACCACTTTGCGTCTTTGAATTTGAACAGTTGGAAAAATCAACAGTTGAAGGGCCTAAATTTTTTAGATTATCGGTTCCTAAGATTAAATCAAAATTGGTTACAAAAGTTTGATCAATTACATGCAGTAATATTGGAATTTCTTGTTTTCCCAAAGTTAAATTTACTTTATTTGCACCCAATACTTTTAAATTATGACCGCTAATTGCGACTTCCGGACCATGTAATCTGGGTAATATTTTAAAATTAGGTATATGAATTACTTAAGATGAGGGTATTATAGAAATTGAAGCCCCTGTATCCCACAAAGCCCCAAATGGTTTAGAATTTAATTTGACTTTTACTATAGGTTGCAAATTTGAATAATTATTTTGAGAAAGTACCGCCGCCTCTGATTTAATTATTGATTTAGGATACACATTGTTTTTAATGATATTGGATTTTCTAATGTGGTAGTACATTGAGAATTCCTATTTAAAAGTTCGTCTTTTAGTAAGTTTTAAGTGTCTATGGTTTTTATATTAATGCTATTTATACTTGGACCATCTGCGGAATTCCTTTGCGCTGAAATTCCTAACACGTTGAGTTCTAACTCTTGCGTAAGAACTCTGGAGGTAGAAATTTGTTTACGCGCTATTTTTTCTACTTGCGATGTTCCATTTTCTTTTAAAATTAGTCGCTGCAAATAAATTCGAAAACAAGAAAAAAAACTAGAAAATATGCTCATCACACCCTTTATTATCAGAAAAATTATCCCAAAAATGGTAAAATTTTGCAAATGTCCTCTGTGCGGTATAACATGAAGCGCAATTATAAAAATTGTAATGTAAATGTTTATTATTCCCGTCCATATCTGAAAAAAAGATAAACTGAACCCAGTTATAAGTCCAAATCCCTTTTTTGAAACATTTTGTGCAAATAGATGTGCGGCAAAACTTGGATGTGAATCTATCCTATGGTCAACACCAAAATATTGCATAATTTGATTCTGAAAATGTACAGCCGAAAAATATCGTTTAAAGAAATTACGCCTCGAACTGTGCTCCAAATATAAAAAACATACTCGTGAAAAATTAGTAACTTTGTAGGAAAATTTGGCGATAAAACAGAAGAAGAAAGCGCCCCCGGAATTTTCGCGCACATCCTGAGATGAGTTCGGCAGATAAGCTACTGTAGGGAAATTTGTTGAATTTTGCGTTTTATTAATTTTTATTTCAATTCGTTTGGCAGCTAACACGGTATCGTCAAAATTGTTCGTGGAAAGAAACATGAGCGGTTTAATTAAATGCGGCAACACATTGTCTGCAAATTGATCACATGGCATTCTATTGCGCGTAGCTTCATGGCAAGTAGGGTATGCTTCTACAGCTAAACGCCTTAGTCTATCCGCGAATTCATCTACAGATTCATTTAATTTTTGTTTACAAGATGAAAATTCGGCAGCTTTTAAAACTTGAGTTTCAGAACTATGAAAAAGCTGTGTAAGCAGCTCGCAAAGCTGGCGAATTGCCTGTTGGGTTGCGCATTTTGTAAGTTAGTAAACGCCGCTTCTGCATGATCACGAAAGAAATTAGGTAGAATTGTGGAGCGTCTCGCTTCATTAAAATTATGCGCAATCGGCCCAGCGGTTGAAAGTGCGCAAGAAAACAGAAAAACTTTCCGCAGGTTTACCTGAATAATATTTTAAATGCCCTAACGAGGGTCCTAATTCTTGCGACGAAAAATTACTACGCGCTGCTTGTATCGCTTCTGCAACTTGGTTTAATTGTTGCGCATTGTTTGTTTGCCCAGTGGATACGCGCTGATTTATATTATCAATTCTAGTTAAAAACTCCTGAAAAGTTTGCTCGAGCCCCGTTTCTGTAGTCATTTCGAGTTGTTATCTTTGTCTTTGGGCTCGAGTCAATACAAAAATACAATTTTAAATTCGCCAAGCTTTTTTTTAAATTAACTTAATATTATTACAATTTCTCAAATATATACCTTTTAACTTTAAACTCGGCGATACTTTTTTTATATTTCTTATTTTTTAAGTTTTCAATATCTCTTTAAATATTAACCTTTTAATACCAACTTTATATTATTTCTAATTTTTCTCTCAGGATTTAATATTCTTGCAAAGCAAATAAACTTTCGCGAGATTCTCTAATTTTTATTTTATTTATTTTTTCCTCCCAAAATTTTTTTAACAATAACTACTAATCGTTTCCCGTGCACTTTTTTTATACGATATCTTATCTTTTGAGCTCATATATAACAAAAAAATTTTCCTTAGACTTAAAAAATTTTATTTTAGCGCTTGTTAATAAGGAGTTAATGGTAAAAAAATAGTACTTACCATACCCTGCAACGTAGGCCTCCGTTGCAGGGTTTGGCGAATAGGCGGTCACTCTGGGGTCACCAAATGTAGGGAGCGGTGTTCTCCTACTTGGCGCCCCAGGCTGGTAGCGATTGTAGAATTACCGGGGACACACAATAAGTTTTATTTATTACTAGATACAGAAGCGTATTCAAGATATTAGAGAACGAAACTTTTAAGCAGGCGCTATTTTTGCCTCTTACATTTGCTATAATTATGGTATTTTTTTATTTAGCTGCTGGAAAAACAATAGACCCATATAAGACAAACAAAAGATGTAAAGATATACATGATTGTAACAGATATGCATATTGTACAAAGTGGACTCAAGGAAATCAAAGCTACTTTCGCTGCATTTGCAATGAACATGATGGTTACTTAGGGGATGGCGAGCACTGCTATGAAGCAAACATAACGGAAACAAAAAGTGATTTGTTTACTTTCTTTTTAATTTAACCTATAGGCAAATCAAAACTAAATGAAATTATGATTTGCCTATTCAATCAACTTTGAAACAATGAAACAATCTAAGTTTTTTTAAGCAGTAGCAAAAACGTTTTAATATTAAAGACTTAATATTTTATTTTGATTATCAATTATAAACTTGTTAAAATTTGAGACCAAATTATTTTAAGCATATTTATTAAACGCTAACGTTAAACAATTTTTATATTATTTGTGACAAGGTGGGCATTAAAAATATTCTGCGTTTCAACTCTCTTTAAAAAAACGTTACACCCTGACAGTTTAATGAAGAATTACAACGAAAAATTAAATGTACAAAAAGATCTTGAATATATATTTTCAAATAATGTTAGTAAAAGGAGGCTTGATAAAAACTTACACCAAAAAACTTTAAAAATTTTCAAAAGAAACAAATTTTTAACAAAAACATAAAATCAGTAATTTATAAAACAAAAAATAATGCACCATAGACTAAACTATGATTGAATTATATCTGGATGACCTTGTGAATTGCACTGCAGATATGAGCAGACCACAAAAATTGGGTGGTTATTGACGCGTCCTAGTTAAGCTGCTCATATGTAAGAATATCAAGCACCCAGCACGATATTTACTGTTATTATATGATAATGTGCAGTGTTATAATGTTTACTGTGCTGGATGCCGAATTTACTTACATATTAAATGAAAATATGAGCGGTTTAACTAGGTAGTTTTATGACGTTTTTGTTAACAAATAAAAATAATTTTACAAAATAAAACAGAATTTTAAAAAAATAAAACATAATTTTTTGAATTCCACCTTTTCACAAAATATACAAAAATTTATCTACATTAGCCCTTAAAAATTTGGATTTGGGTCCCAAATTAAGTAATTTGATAATTAATTATTAAAATTTGGGTTTTGATCTAAAAAAATATAATACACGTACACGTATCAAGATTCAAAGTTTGTCAAGCAAAACCGCTTTAAAAATTCCGGAAATGTATGTAAAAAAGCGTACAGAAAAACTCAAAATGCAAAATAAAAACGCTGTTATAGTTTCTATGGAAGTAGCTAAAGTGAACAGTTTTTAACGTTTTTAGGAGATCATAATTCTTTACTTTTTTGATATTTGTTTCTATTTTTTAATTAATGGATTGCATAGAGCATAGACCTACAGTTACACCTATTTGTTTTCCCCAAGAATATCAGTAATTTGAGATAATTAAAAAAACCGAACTAAACACTTTTTATTGCGACCTTTTTTTTAAAGGTTATTTCAAATATATTTCAAAAATAACTAATTAACCATATTCACAAAACCAACGCGGCCACGGCGTGGCCACCACGCGGCGTGGTCGCGTTGCTGTTATGAACAGGGTCAAATACTTTAGATCAGGCAAAAAAATATAATTTTGAAAACCTGTTTTATAAGATTTTAAAGGTTTCTGTGTTTTAAACTTTTTTTGATAAGGATGTTCTTTTTGGATAAGTTAAATTATATAAAAACAACAAATATTTTTTTACAATTAGTAAAGTTAACTTTTTTACTTCAGTTGTTTACATGATTGTTTTATATTCCCTACCTTCACTGCAATTTATAATTCATTATTATTACTATTACTGTTGAAATAATTTGACTAAACATTATTTTTTGTGTTTTAAAACAATTAAAACGGTTAATAAGAGACGTGAAACAAAAAAATTAAAATTAAAACATTACAAATTCAGTCTTCACTTTTCTAATACTTTAATTTTTTTGGTGGCCTATCAGCATATTTTTATGGTCAAACTAATAATAAAACTAGTCGTAAAAATAGCTATAAGATAAAAATCCGCAGCACGAAATAAAACTGCATATTTAATATGTAAAAAGCAAATTATCAATTTCTGTGGATCCAGCAGATGTAATTTTTGGCACCCATGGTCTGTCATTTCAGGTCATAACTTTTTGTTTAAATAAATTGGCGGCAAAACGCATAGAAAAATTTTTATAAAACAAATATTTGCGAGAAAAAATAGTCAACACACGAGGGGTGTTGTTATAAAAACGATATCAAGACCACATCTGGCCTTTTTTGCTATAGAATTAATTTTCTTTTGTTTTTATTTGATCACCGTGTTTTCTTTTTTAACTTGGAAGGTTCCATATGGGTAACCTAAGCGACTCAAAAAATAGTTTAGAATGATGTCCAAAAGTTATAAAAAATACATCACACTATTTCATTATTGTTCCTAATTCTTTTAAAAATTGCTTTAGACTTATTTTTTTCTGACCAATTTTGATTTGCGATGGAGCAGCAGACCTAAAATTCTTTTTAGTATGCAAGTTATGTCATTGTTTTTTTATATTCTAAAACCTAAATAATTCTATTTATATATATATATATATATATATATATATATATATATATATATATATATATATAT
>JASAMX010012550.1:0-30779 GCA_030248175.1 Microlaimidae sp. YZB2_3
GGTGGCCAAAATTAAGTCAGATACCTAAATAAAAGAAAAGTAAGTAAGTAAATAAGTATAATTAGTTTCTATACCTATTTTTAAAAGAGTTTATTATGATTTAGAGTCGACGGAGCCGAGGGAACTGGGAGCTGGAACTTGAAGCCAAAAATAGGAAACTTGGAGCCGTACGTGGGGAACTTGGAGCAAAAAAATCGCTAAAACGTTTACCTAAGTCTATGCGAAACCTAAATACAAGGCCAAACCTATTTTTTTTTAAAGACTCCAAGTTCCTATTGTTTGTGGCTCCAAGTTCTACACAGTTTTCGATGGCTCCAAGTTTTCTGCTTGTGGCTCTCAAAAATCGCGTATCATTATTACAATCTAACCACGCTAAGTCAAAGCCAAAGTATAAGTCTGTTTCAATTTCAGTTCATTTCGTTCATCGGTTGTGGATAATTATTAAAGTAAATCCAACACGTACACACGCACGCGTGAACTCGTACACAGGCATGCACACGTACACGCACGCAAGTCATAAATTTACCCTCAACAATCTGAATCAAAATAAATTATGCATAAACTGAATAGTGCCAAATACAAGTTAATAAAATAAATAAATAAAGTTAATAAAGCTAATAAAGCTAAAGTTAGCTTGTTTTTGCCACAAAAACGAAAAGATACTCAGATAGACAGCACAATAATAAAAAAATGTTAGAAATAAACGGCCAAGTTCTCAGCAATGCTTACATCTGTATCGGATCCGCACATTCGGTTCATTGCTTCGGTATTTTGCTGCAAACAACTTTGAAGACTTCGGTACTTGGAAACGGACACTGACCATTTTGAAATAAAATTCTTCAGTTTCTTTGAGAAACCCTGAATTTAAAATATATATATAGCACTTAATAGTTTCACAAAATACTGTTCTGAAAAGAGTTCTATTAAGCGAATTTGAAGATTATCCATAATCAATAGAATCATAATATTTAGCCCCTAGATTTCAAAAAAAAAAACTATTTTCCTGAAAAACCATCCATCCCCTAACAATTTCCACCGTGTTCATATATTACGTATCATATTACGTCATCTTTCTCTCTGATGCAAAGATTTCGTCTTGTTTATATTTTTTTTATAACATTATTTATTCATGATCAGATTCAGAAAAAAACATGTAAATCACAAAACAAGGCATGGGCAACACAGGTTTTTTTATTTAAGAATATATAAACTAAAGATAAATTCTATCAGGGTGAAAATAGATGAGTGGTAAAGTAACCACTCATTCTTTGAGAAAATATCACGTGCAGAAAAACACATGACGCAACTAAATAATAATTGGTTACATAACCGCTGAAAACTTTTTTTAAAAATTTTTCTCGCTCTGGGGTTTATTGTTTATTTCTTCCTGGCGAAAAGCGGTTACGCCCTTAATTTCAGCCTGGAAGACTTCAGCTTTAAAGATAAATTCTATCAGGGTGAAAATAGATGAGTGGTAAAGTAACCACTCATTCTTTGAGAAAATATCACGTGCAGAAAAACACATGACGCAACTAAATAATAATTGGTTACATAACCGCTGAAAACTTTTTTTTAATTTTTCTCGCTCGCGGGTTTATTGTTTATTTCTTCCTGGCGGAGAGCGGTTACGCCCTTAATTTCAGCCTGGGGCCTATTTCATAAAAATTGTTTGTAATTAATTTACCGCTGTAAATTAATGAACGCATATTTTGTATTTTTAATTAAAAAATATATTAATCAAATTGCGTTTAGAATTTTTTTTTTTTTAATGATCAGATAACAGAATTAATATCATACTAAGCATAGTTTATGCATAGTTTAATTCTTCTGTTTTCATCATTTCATTGTGTTTTTTTTCTCTTTTTCTATTTTTTTTTTCTTTTTTTTTTTCATCAACAACATCAAATCTGCGACTTAATTGCCGCCAATATGAATCACAATTGTATCTAATTATCAATGAACATAGCTATCTGATATGACTTTAAAGGCTCAAAAAGAGCGCTTATTTAAGTCAGTTTTAAAACTTTTCTTGAATGCATCCAAAGAATCTACAGTTACTTGAGATGGGAGTAGATTGTTCCAAGGTGTAACAACCCTATTTGCGAAAGAAAATTTCCTTACATTAATTTGACAGTCTTCCATTGCCAATTTAAATGGATGACCACGGGTGGGCTGCAGGTTAAACTTAAAAAAATCATTGGCTTGCAAATTGTTTAAGCAATGTATAATTTTAAAGCACTCATATAAATCAATTTTGTCTCTTCGATCCTTTAATCTTTCTAAACCTAGGTAATTCAGTCTATGTTCATAACCAACAGGTAACAACTTGCATTTATAAAACAAACGTCTAGTGAAATTTTGTTGTACTTTTTCCAAAATGTTTATATCCTTTTGTAAATAAGGGTTAATTACATGTCTGTAAATTCTGTAAACTCAGCAATTATGTACGTATTTTTTAATTAATAAAATAAGAAGAAATTAAATGCGTTTATTAATTTACAATTAAAAAAATCTTTATGAAATAGGCCCCTGGAAGACTTTAGATTTAGTGATGATTCTACTCTGCAATATCATGCTCTAAAGCTCTGGCCATTCAAAGCGAAGGTAGCTACGGGGTTCCACTAAATCCCTTATTTAATTGAGAACATATTTCAAGCTAATTTGAGCTTCCAATATGTTCTATGTATATATGTTCTAAGTTTTATTGTTTGCAATTTTAGGACTATTTTTATTGTTTTTATTAAATTTTGAAAGAATTTTGATCACAAATTTTTTTTACCAATCAATCGCAGTCAGGCCCTGTGCCAGGGGGGCAGGGGGGCCATGCCCCTCCCCCTTTTTGGGTTGGCCTGGCCGGGCGGCTGGCGGTGCTTTGCGGCGCAAAATGAGGCGCGCAGCGCCGCATTTATATTCCGTTTTCGGTTTTCTAAAGTCTGGCACCCTCCTTTAAAAACTCCTGGCACAGGCCCTGATTGCAGTACTCTTTTTTTAGTTATGAAATTAGTAGAACGGAGCTCCGGATATTATAAACATAAAAACTCAGCACCTGACAAATCAAAAACAAATAAATTATCATTAGGACATCCTAACTAAATTAAAAAATAAAACAAATAGATCCGAAAAAAAGGTAAAAAATTTTGTTAGCCACATGGCTGAGACGGGCTACTTGTAAACATACGATACAAAGTCACTCACCTGGGTTGCGCACTTTTCAATGTCTGTATCATTGCACTGAGCCATCATTTCATTAATAACCGTTTGATCCAACA
This sequence comes from Microlaimidae sp. YZB2_3, assembly GCA_030248175.1. Classification (NCBI taxonomy): domain Eukaryota; kingdom Metazoa; phylum Nematoda; class Chromadorea; order Desmodorida; family Microlaimidae; species Microlaimidae sp. YZB2_3. Next base: position 3,270 of record JASAMX010012550.1, read on the forward strand.
CACCGTACTTTAAAACTTCGCTGGTTAATGTTTCCGGATTGTCGAAAACTCCGGATTGCTTCGCGCAAAATTGGTACCGAGTTAAAAAATCATCCGGCCATGAACACCCGAAAAGACCTTGGACTCTAATCACTTTCTCCGTGGGAGTGAGCCGCTGATTAGTTGAAAAATAATTGAAGTGGATTTTTACAAAATATAAGTGGATTTCCGCGAAAAAAACTGTACTTGGAACTGTTTTATGGCCTATCTATGAAGAATCACGATGGTTAATTCAATGTACACAAAGGTCTCGAGAAGATTTAAAATTAATTTGTATACGACGTTCGTTAACGAAAAAAAACACGGTCATAATACAACGAAAACAACATAAACATAAAATAATTTTTCTAAAAAAACAGCTGGTTGTGCATATTTGTTTCTTCCTTATTTTTTCCGGTCGTATACAAATTATTTTCAAATCTTCTCGAGACCTTTGTGTACATTGAATTAACTGTCGTGATTCTTCATAGCATTACAAAAATTAAGTCGATGATGTTGCCGCGAAATCAAAATGTCTTGCCAATTTGGATGAGTTTTATTTATTTTTAGAAAGAAATTGAAGTGCTAAAAAATAATATTACACTTTTTTAAAGAAATTTAGCGGATTCTTGTCATACGTGTAAGCCTTGCAAAAAGTTTTTTTTCTGATTAGCTAACAAATTTATATATGAGAAACTTAGGCTACTCAAAAATCAGATAAAAACGATGACCAAAACTTACCCAAGTCTATTACATTAATTACATTAATTCGATTGATATTATTGTTGATAATTATTCAGTTTCTAGGAAAACTTAATTAATTATTTAGTTCATAATAAATTTTATTTCGCGGCGGGACCACCGGGTTGACTTTTGTTATGCTAGGTAGGTCCATTAATTTTGCCATAATTACGCTGTTTTCACACCTAATTTATCGAGATGGTGATAATGATGAATACGTCTGGCTAAAAAAATATAAAATAAAAAACAATTTTTGATATTTTACCATTTTTCTTTGTTTCAACCATAACACTATATTCATACAAACTCATTTATCATCATTTATTTTTCAACACACAAACCTCCGTGACAACCGTCGTGGGTTCAGTTTTTAAGAAAATGTCCGCATTTGTTTGAATAAAATCGGTAGTTGTCGTATTTATAACGTTATCCACAGTTTGACAGAATGAACAAGCAAATAGGATCGAAACGCAAAAAATAAAATAAATCGGTTTGAAATGCATCACTGTATGCAGCAACGGTGGGGAGTTATGACGTTCCCATCAAAATCGAAATAGTCTAAAAACTGGTAATAATTTTAATATTAGTATTTTTCTGGCTAAAACGCAGGAGAATTTTATGTCAGTATTACTAATTTCAACGTGTACAATTCTCTGTAGCCACGTGCCAGACAGTATACATTTCCCATTTTTTATTTACATAACGAAAAATAACAACCTGTATAGCTAAATAAAACGTCCGTTGTGTGAGAAAATTAACCAGATTCTTTTCATAATAGCAGCATTTATTTGTGAAAATTGGAGTTGGACATGTTTTTCAATGCTTTTTCTGATATTCAGCTATATTGTCATTATTAGTTTATTAACCGAATTCCTTAAAATCAATTAAATCGGTTACACAAAAATATAATTATTACTTTTGCGGTTTTTTGTTTTCTTTTGATAATTAAATTTTATGAAAAGTGCTAAGATACTTAGGGCATGTATTGAACAGCGAATACATCAGAAATAATTTTTAAGTTTTAAGTTAAAACTAATTATCAAAATTTTTATGTTTTTTTGCTTATGCTTATGAATATATCACCTATGCCTTGCAAAAATAAAATTTATATAAAAAAGGATCTACAGTATATCGTTTTTGTTTTTAGAATTGAAACATGATTTAAATGTTTTGTATTCTAAATAAATAAATCAACTTAAATTGACGAATTTAGACAAAATAAGAGTAGCAAAAGTAAATCTACAAAATTAAGTTTAAATTTGGATTCAATTTTGACAAATTCCTAACTACAGTATAGTTCAGTAATTCGAAAAAACAAGGATTGTTGGATTTTATAAAAATCGTCGAAAGTATATAATTTAATACTTTCAACGGTTCAATTTTTTTTAAAAAATGGCCCTTCTAATAGTTAAATAATTACCAGAAATTAACCTATAGCTTAAAACTTAAATTTTTGACTGCAGGCGTTATTTTTCCAGAATGTTATCAAAATTCATCTTTATTCAGTTTAGTAACTGCACTTCAAATCAGTGTTTTGGTTGGTTTAGTATTATTCCCGTCTTTTCAATACCAATCACTTAATATTTTTAATCCATGAGTTGTACAAAATCGACAAATATTTTAATATGAATTTGATTTTTTATCCACAGATTTTACTATGCAAACAAAATTAAACAAATCAAAAAATATATCAAAAAACAGTTATGTACAACCTTTGATATAATATTTTCCATTATACATAATAAAATAATTATAAATACATCGTAGTTAAACCGCTCATCTTTTCATTTAACATGTAAGTATAGCCGGAATCCAGCGCGGTAATTATTAAAAAACCGCACATCACAGTTTAATTACAGTAAATATCGTGCTGGGTGCCGGATATACTTATATGATGAGCGGTTTAACTACGAGGCGTCAATAATAGCTACTTTAATATAGTTAATCCAAATTAGAAGAAGTTTTTCTGTGTTATCTTAATTTAGTAACAGAACTAATAATCGGTTTTTTATTAGCTGCGCTACGTTTTTTAAAAAAATTTTAAATTATTATGGATGTTTACATAAAAATAGCATGGCGTCTACCTGTTTATTCCTTGTGCATAAAATAAAACACACGAGCAGCTGGGAAGGACAATAACACCAAAAAGCCCTTTATGACAGCTGCTTATGTTAGCTAAACGATTCACCATTTTTAAACTGTCATAATTAGTGTGCAAGGACTGCATTTAAATCTACCATATTATAAGTTTTATGGTCCGCGTTATAAACTTTATTAATAATTTTTACGGTTTTTGGTTTTTATTCATAAAATTTCGTAGACCCATTCCTTTCGGTATACTACAATGTTAATCCCAGTCGTGAGTTTGAAATGAAAGTTAAAAAAAAGAAAAAATTCTCAATTAAGACTCGCATTTTTAAACGTCCACCTAAAATTAAGTTTAAAAAAATCTCTGAAAAATTTTAGTGAAAAATTACGATAAAAAGTCGAATCTACAGAAAGGTCTCAGTTTTTTTTTTAGTTTGCACAATGATATTACAAAGCCCAGATAAACGAGGTCATCACAAAATACCCAAAACACTCTTACGTACGAGAAACAATATTTTAACAAAAAAACATATGAAAGGGTGACTAATGCAAAATTAAATGCAGAATACAGAATACTCTGATGAACTTGTTAAAAAACGTTGTATCTTCAAATCTTCTCGCAATTTATCTTCTATATATTTTACCGTTACAAACATTTTACATTTTTTTATGGTAAAATGTAGGAGTCAGATTTGAAGAAAATGTACATTTTATTTAATGAATTCATGAAGTTTATGTTTATGCGCATTTAATTATGCATTATACAAAAATATTTACTTATGCATTTATAGGTGTTTTGTTTAACAATTGTTTTATCGTAAGATATTTTTGGATATTTTTTGTTGTCCTTTGTACCACGCCTCGTTTTACTAATATTATTATGCAAAATAATCTGATGATAAGTTTTTCGACACCATATATAGATAACTAGTTAAGAGACCGTAATAAAAAATCGATCATTTAAATCAACGAGATTAAATTTAGTAGTAAATCAGTTTTCGCTAAGCTGATCATGTGGTATTTTTTTTTTCATTATAGTGATGTTCCCCAGAATTCCGATTTTTGGAACACCATAGTCAAAACCCTCCCATTTAAACGGAAATTGTTTAGGGGTAATATTCTTTACAGAGTTATAACGTTACAAAATCACTTTTAGCCAATTAGTGCTTATAAAAAAAGAGATCTTTCATCCATTGGAGATTAATTTTTTCCAAAGCACTAATTAGCTCCTCCCACAACCATTCCCACACAGCAAAACATATATGACGTGATCACGAATACTATATGACATTTTGAGGGTCTTAAAATCCTGACGTATACCAGAAATAGTGTTGTAAAAAGTTACTTTTACTTTTACTTAAAGTAATAAAAGTAACGGATTTTGGATTACTTTTACTTTTACTTTTACTCGACTTTTAAAATTTCAAATACTTTTACTTTTACTCTTACTCGACTTTTGAAATTTTCAATACTTTTACTTTTTACTCTTCTCGGATTTTCCCTGCAAATACTTAAATTAATTTAAGTAAGCTTAGAATTTCAATGGGTTGATTTCCTATGGGCTTGTTGTAAAGTAAATGGCAAAAAACAATTTTTTATGCCGCTAACACGCTAAAACCATTTATTTTGACCAAAAAACTTATTAAAATGATAATTATGCATAAAATTAGCAAAAAAATACCCTCTCCAAAAAAAGCAATGTCGAGCCCAAAACAAATCAAAAATACATCTTTTCACACATATTACTTTTACTTTTACTTTACTTAATAAAATTTTGACCATTACTTTTCTTTTACTTTACTTAAATTAAAAAATCACAAACTACTTTTTACTTAAATTAAAATTTTTCAATTTACTTTTACTTTTACTTAAAATAATTCAAAATCAATACTTTTAACAACACGGCAGAAAGACCCGAGCTCGCAATAAAATTGAAAAAGAAATCAATAATTTCCCCTCAAAAAATACAAAAAAAAAACCATTATTACTTTTGGACAGTGTTTTTAAAATTACTTTTTGTGATGATCTTATTAAAAAAAACTGAACTTAATTCATGAAGATTAAACAAACTTTACTTTACTTATTTAAAAATGTGGGGTCGCGGAGCTTTCTCCGCTTTAAATAATCTGCTTCTAAACACGAGTGAGAACATTAAGTAAAATCAGCCTATTTATTTATTTAATTTGCTAAATAGCATTACTATCACTTTTATAAGTTGCAGGTTTGATGGATTGATTGAAAGATTTTACTTGCCAAAAAATAATAAAAATACAACTGTCAATAAAACATAAATCACAAGAAACATATAAAAATAATAACAGCGAGTGAGCAGGTAAAGGTTAAAAACACTAATTTACCTCCTAAAAAATCTAAAGCTATTTTATACCTTAAAACTGTTTCTCAATTCAACTTAGTAACTTTAATAAACTTTGCAAAAACAGGAGATATCGACTTTTTTTAGTAATAATTTAAAATTTGTCAAGCTTTTGGCTTCAACAACTTGTTTAGGTAATGAATTCCAAACTTTAATTATTCTTTCACTAAAATAATTTATTCGACAGTCAACAAAATTTACATGTTTTGATAATAACTTTAAATCATGTCCACGTAAATTTTTTTAAGGTTATAAAACAAGTGTATGAAAAATTTCTCGCTTCTAGGAAAATGGTTTTCGTGAAAAATATTACGCCCTTCATATTGGTTGCCATTTCAGTGTGCTAATAAATTTAAGGCACAGTATGGGTTTGTATAATTAAACGCAATTCATCCAATATAAAAGGATTCTTCGGCTTTGTTTGCCTTATTTTACGACTGAAATTACCCAAAATACATTCTGAACAAGAACTATATTCTCTGGAATTGCATTAATAACATAATCAATGAAAATTTGTATTCGAAAGAGATTTACAAGCATTTTACTCAAACTATCTATAACAGCACTTTTTAACTCTCGTTTTTTGACAATTTTTTTATTTTCAAAACAAATCATTTTTATATAGTCCAAAACAGTGGCGTGCCCAGGGAGGGGGGCGCCGTCCTCCCCCCCCCCCCGAAATCCAGCGAAGCAGGATTTTTTTATAAAGGGGGCAGGGCTCCTACGTTTTTTGAATTTTAAGAGAGAAAATTTTTTCTTTTATATTAATACAGAAACTTTCCTGATGCATTGCAAAAGCATATTAATAGTCAAAAAACTAAAAATTTTCCCGCTACGCGGACAGTTTAAATTAACAATTTATCATTAGTTTTTCGATTTCAAATGATTATCCCGTTCAGTGGTTAAGGCATAAATGTTTAATAAAACTGCTCTAAACACTATTATCCTTTTATTAACGTTTAAACACATGTTTTAAATGTATAGGTATAAAAAATCTTAAAATTTATAATAAGTATCATCTGGAATTAAAATTTTTATTGTATTTAAGCGCCTTAAATTAAAAATTTCTTCCCCGGAGGGCATTCTGCCCCCCGTAACTCCCTGAGAAGGGGCTCTGCCCCTTGACCCCGCTGGGGGCTCTCGACCCCCAGATTTTTTAAAACCCAGGACTAAGATTAACATTAAAGTTCACCGATTTTTGAAAATTGACATTTTATTAACCTGTTCCCATGATCGTTTTGTGTCCGGTTACTACGGTGAAACCTTTGTTCGTTCCACGGTGATGGTATCTTTGTCTGATTATTGTAATGTGTAAACTTCACTGCGATAAACTCTACATATGACCTTGGTCCTACCAAGAATATATAACACAAGACAATGTCGGCTAACTATGTAGGTTTATCTCGAAAAATTTAAATGGGACCTGGTCCCATTTAAATGAAACTTATTAAATAGGGTCTCATTTAAATAGTTCCCATTTAAATGGAACCAAAAGTCGAAAGGTCTAATGCGACCAAAAGTCGAAAGGTCCCATTTGAATGGGACCAGGTTCCATTGTCTTATTTAAATGGGACCTTTTTTGTCAAGCAGTTTGTTCTAAGTGTCTCGTTTTTCTTTTATTATATAATTTTTGGTGTTACAAACTACGGAGCACCACGGTGAAATTTATACACCACAATAGTCAGGCGAAAATACCACCACCGTGAGACGAAGGTTTCACCGTGGAGGTACGAAGAGTTCACCGTGGTAATCATAGATCGTTTTTTGGAGGACAGAGGGGTCCACACTCTCCTAGAGCCAAAATTTGGGACCCCCCTAGAAAAAATCCAGCCCCCCTCCCCCCAAGACTCAGGAGCGGTCCGGTCTGATCTCCCCGCCAGCGAGGCTGACCCCCCTCCCGACCAATTTAGAAGTATAATTTTTTATTTACTGTCAAAAACACGGTTTTTTAGTTAAAAACAGTGTTTAAATACACTTTTTAGGCCTAAATAGGCTGTTTTAGTATATAAAATTCAATATTAGACCTAAAAACACTTAAATTATTGATTTAAAAAATTTTGTTAAAAAATCGGACCCCCCTCTAAATTTGAAATTTCGCACCCGGGGTCGACTCCCATAAAAGCCAGGTGGGTCCAGACCCCCCGAACCCCCCCCCCCTAAAAATTTTTGGCCTTCCACCCAGGGGTGGACCCCCCTTTAGCGGACCTGACCAAAAACTTTTATGGTGGTAATGGGAAAAAAGTCAACCACGGGAACGGATTAGGAAGCGGGTTGCTCTGGCGAAAAAAAATCTGCAATTTGCAGCAAGAAAAAAATACTTAATTGTAACAACCTGCATATTTCCTCAAAACGAAATGATTTTAAAATTTTTGACAATAAACTATATAAATAAAAGCTTCATAAATTACCAACATTTAGAAAAAACTGAAAGGCATTATTTATGTTTTCTATATTTTGTTTAAATTTTATAATTAAAGTTTAATTAGGACACTAAAAAAACAAAAAAAACTGGTACCTGTTTTTGTGATTTTTACAGTTTTAAAAGCTTTTGAAGTTTTGAGATTTTTATGTTAAGTGTTGTAAAAAAAAAACACACGCTTACAAAATTCCATCGTAGTTGTAGTAACTAGGGATGCATTGAGCTGCTCACAAATGCTCAATACCAATTGGTACTCACATATATTTAATTGTGAGTACTAAGCTCAAGCTCAAGCTCACAATAAATCTCAGGCTCAAGCTCAAGCTCACAATTAGCCCAGGCTAATTAGCTTAATTGTGAGCTTGACAATTAAAATTAAAAAATATATTATACTTTACCAAAAGATGTTTAAATCCTGAATAAGAAGCCTTATTATAATATGCAATTATAATAACATTATTTCAGTCCATTTAAATGACATTTTTATTTTAAAGTCATATTCTTCTGTTAATTCACGCCAGTTATAATAAAGAGTTGTAATTTAATAATGGAACAATATCCAATTTATCTAAATTCACGTAAATAAATAAATCTATTTAAATTTACGCGAATTAATGAAAAATAAGTCATTATTATGACATAACTCAAAGAAATATGCTATTTTAAAGACTATTCAAAAGGCATTTTATTCAATGGCTTATATGGACGCCACTCTTTATAAAGGACTTAAAGATTTTTGGATAAATTACATATGTTTTATCCATGGTTTTATCTGTTGGTTTTATGCACTTTCATTTAAAAAAAACTAAATTTTCTACAAAAAATAATGTGTGTTAGAATAAACACTTAAAAATGCAGTAAAAAGCTTTTGTCTTCGATTTTGACTATTTTTTGGTTGGCAAAATTTTATTCTGCGTTCCAAACCTTGTAACAGTTTTTTACCTTTAGACCATTTAAAAAAAGGCCAAAATAAGGATTTTTTGGCCATTTTATCCTGGAACAATGCCATCTTCGCTGCAAAAAGTTTTATTATGAAAATATAAAAAAAGAACAGGCGCCGTAATTTTAACTTTATTTTGCACCCTTATTTATTTTGATTTTATCGAATGATTTTTCTAAATATTAGTGTTTTTTTCAAAAAAACCGTTAGATTGTTACCCCATTGTTTGTGAAACGTGGAAAGCGAAAAACCGTTCAATAAACAGTATAGGTATTTAATAAAACCATATTTTTTGCGTTTTTTTTTGTTAAAAACTTTATTGAAATAAACATTTTAAAATTGACACTTTTCCATTTAAATAAAAATTTTCATAAGAAACTTAAATTCAGCATTTTTTCTTATGCCAAAAATTTGCCGACCGTTTTAAAGTAAAAATCGCAGGTTTTTCACTAAAACACTAATGTCTTGACAATGACTTTATAAAAGTTTTCAATCAAGGTTTTAAAATGAACATAAAAATACGTTGGTTTTTTATATATTTTTACACTAAATTTTGCTTAGTAAAAAAATGCCCTATAAAAAGCCTTATTTTTGGCTTTGTTATATATTTCAACGAAAAATTGTTAGATTTCGGAGCAAAAGGTTATATTTTTACAAAAAATCAAAAAGGGTCCATTCCATAAAAGAATTACATCGATGTGTGAAAATATATGCTTTTTAGTTTTTACACACTTTCCGCAAAAATTGGTGGCTTCGTTCGCGAGATATAATTACTTAAAGGAACATACTGTCGCAAATCAAAGTCCTATAATTCAGGATCATAAAACTTTTTTGTTACTGAACCGATTAAATTAAAATTTTTAAATGTTGTCGAATTGGTCGAGGTTGATAGGTTTTGTATTAAAGGAGTAGTTTATTCAAGGCGTTATAGGAATTTGATTTGTGACAGTGCTACTTTAATGTTTTATACTATATTCAATATCATTTTTGTGCAAAAAGCTAAAAAAAGGTTTTTCAAAATATACTTAATTTGACCCTGGAGAGTTTAAATAATAGAAATCCATAATTACAACAATTTTGTTTCATATGATATGTTAGATGCTATTAAAAATACGTAAAATTGCTAAATAATTAAATATCGTTAGAAAATACAAGCATTTATTCTAATTTTTTATCTATTTCTATTCTAATTTTTTTAACATAAAAATGGCTTTTTTTTCTATTTTAAAGCATATTTTTATTTACAAAACTTAGTTTAAATTGCTTTAAACATAAACATTTATCCTAATTTTAATTTGAATAAACTAAATTGATAATAATTATTAAAAATGTCAGTCTTTTGTTTTTTGTCTATTGTACATTTTTTACAAAGCGCCTTTTAGATTTAAATTTAATTAAATGGTATGACTTTTAGTGTTAGTATTAAGAAATTTTTGTTTTTTAAGTCAGTATAACTCTTTTCGCTAAAAAATCGCCACAAAACTTAATAAATATATAAAATCAAGAAAAACATCATGTTGTAGTTTGACTTATTTAATAAAACATTTGTAGATGAAATAGGATTGTTTATATCTACTGTCGTTTTTACACGCCATAAGGCCTTACATTTATTTTTTAATTAAAAACCATAATTTTATCTGAAATATATATGTTAGTTAAATCAACTGTTTTGCGGTGTTGTCTGGGTTATCTTGGTATTTTACAGTCTTAAATTTAAAATTTTCTTCCCAGGGGGGATTCAGCCCCTCTCAAGTCGTCCTGAAAGGACCTATTGCTGCTGTTCTGCCCTTTGACCTCATTTGAGGGCTCTATCCGCCCATAGCCCCCATTTCTGCGGACTACGGTCATTCCCTTCTGTGCTAACGACATACGATCCTCCTAAAACCTATAGGATACGTAAGTATATTTTAAACATTCGCCAGGCTCACAAATGCTCAATACAAATTGGTACTCACATATATTTAATTGTGAGTACTCAGGCTCAAGCTCACAATTAATTTAATTGTGAGTACTAAGTAATGCTCAGCTCACAATTAAAATCTGGTGCTCAATGCATCCCTAGTAGTAACCAAAAGAAAATGGGTAATTTCTAGATTCTTATTTCAATTTAAACACTGAGCAAAATTTAATTATTACACAAAAAAAATATATTTTTTCTACTAAAAAAAAAACAACCACCACAAAAAAATAATAATAATATTTTAATAATATCATCATTAGAAAGAACAAGCAAGAAAAAACTAAAAAAAAATAATAAAAAATTAATAAAAAAAAAAAAACAAACAAAAAAAAAAATAGAGGAGATCAAACAACTATATCAGAGAAAGTCAAGCAAGAAAAAAAACAAAAGAAAAAAAAAAATACACACACACACGCAAGTCCAATATTATTACTTATATTACCACCGATACTTATATTACTTTATTTCTCTTTGCTTGCGCGTTTATTCCTTATTTATTTTTGACGGAGAGCGGTTACGTTCTTACTTTCAGCCTACAAGACTTTAGCTTTAGTATATGATTTCACCAACACAGTATACGTCTTGTTTAATGTGGCAGTATATCACTGAAAGCAATGATAAACTCTTTAACAGACCTGTGCACGGTCTGAAAATGCCCCCCGTTTTATTGGAGGATTTGCCCCCCCCCCGTTTTATTGCCCCCTCCCGCCAAAAAATGAAAAAGGACCCTAAAAATATGACGCCATTTTTGACCTATGATGACGCCATCATCGCGAATTTGTTGCAGTTTTTAGCCTATTTCAATGTATTTTAAGCCATTTTAGACCTATTTCTACCTTATTCCCGCTTTTTCCCTCCCCCCCCTCCCCCCCCCCCCCCCTTTTTTCCTCCTCTTCCCCCCCCCCTCCCCCCCCCCCCCCCCCCCCCCCCCTCCCCCCCCCCCCCCAACAACCCGCCCCCCCCCCCCCCCCCCCGCCCCCCCCCCCCCCCCCCCACTGCAGGCAATGGTAAACTTCTTTAATTATTTATAAAATTAGTAGAAAAACAGAGCAGAGCGTTATCTGTGTGTCTAGAACTATTTTTGTTTTAAAAGTTTTGGAAACATTTTCAATTTACAACATAGGTGGGCAGCCTCTCGGAGGTTTTTTTGCGGTATACCCAAACCCGGAATTTGGGGGGGGGGTGTCCCAAATATTTTTAGGGTATACTCAAATACCCCATTTTTAGTACTGGGACCCCCAAACTTTAGGGGGTGTAGAGGTACCCTCAAATGTTTTTTTACCGGGGGGGTGTACGCCAGCAGTTTCGAATTTAGCAAGGCCCCAATTTTTTTGTAGGGGGGGGGGGGAATATAACCACCCCTTGTTCACCTACGATTTACAAAAAAATTTCCCCATCATAATCTATGGCATCACTCTTTAATTATTTATGAAATTAGCAAAAAACAGGGCAGAGCTTCAAAACTTCGGGGTGTGCTCCGGAGCTCGATAAAGCTCCGCTCCGTTCTAGAACTTTGGTGAGAATCAATTACTAAAATTTTAAGGTTTTGTTCATAATAAACGTATAACAACCTTACAAAAACTGTATCCATAATATTATGTGTATTTGTATTATTAATTTTTTCACAAAAAACTGCAATGTGTATAAGCTGTTGTAGGATGTAGTAAGTTTTAGCTTATAGATTGTAGTTAGTAGTATTAGTATATTATTTTAAAACATTTTTTGCGTTAAAAAATAAAGATATTACAAAATTCTTTAATAATTTGATTTTTTATTTATACTGTACACTATCAATTAATATTCCATAAACAAAGTATTTCACAGAATTTTGTGCACGCTTACTATATTTAAAAAAATTCGTTAAAACCAAATTCATACAAAAATTTTATAACTATACAGCAAGCAGATAAATTGTGCGTTGATTATTTAAATAACATAACAAACAACTTTAAAATAATTTTCTTGCCTTCAAATATTATGCTCCTGTCCTGAGCTCTGGAAAATAAAAAACTAAAAAATATATTTGGAGTTCCGCTCACAGATAAACCGTTTTCACCGGAGTTATGGCGGGCATCCTTTACCCCCAATAAATGACAATTTTAAATTTAGGAGGTATTTCTGAAAGGTCAGAGATGTTTTTTTTTTGGGGGGGGGGTCCAGCAGGGCTCTAGTAGCTAGCCCCAAAATTATAGATTTCCTCATGGAAAAATTCCAGAGAGACAGCCCCCCCCATAAAATTTGAGTAACGGTGCGGCCTTACCCCATTTCCTAGCAACGACCATAGGTGGGCAGGGGGGGGGTTGGGGGGGGGGGGGTTATGCCCCCCCCCAAAATTTCGGATTTTGCTGACACCCCCCTTAAATTTGGGGCAGTCGGGGACCCCCCCCCCCAAATTCGCCTCCCAAAGAAAAATTTTTAAGTGTTATAAAAGGACTGAAAAATTTTTCCGCGCTTCGCGCGGAGTGTTTATTACCTTATTTCCCCGTTCATTACCTTTTATTACCTTTAAATTCCCCTGCTACGCGGGCAGTTTGAGTTCCCCGTTACGCGGGCAGTTTAAATTGGCAATTTATCTTAGTTTTTCAATTGCAAATCGATTATCCCATTCAGTAGTTAAGGCATACATGTTTAATAAAACTACTATAAACACTATTATCCTTTTTTTAACGTTTTAAACACATGTTATAAATGTATAGTATAGCTATAAAAAACCTTAAATTTTGTAATTAGTATCATTTGGAATTAAAATTTCTAGTGTATTTTAGCGACTCAAATTATAAATTTTCTCCTCCAGGGGGCATTGTTTCCCCCAAACCCCCCTGACTGAATTTTTAAGATCACAGAAAATTATGTAGAAATTAGGTAAAAAAACAAAAGTAAAATGTATGTTCACGCGATCACCAGGAGACGATTTTTAAGCCGTTTTTAGTATATATTTTAAAAAAATTTCGCCTCCGGCGGCTGGGGGACACCCCCCAGACCCCCCGGCCGACGCTTCGCGTCGGCTGGCGCGCGCTACGCGGCGCAGGCGGCGGCGCTTCCCGCCGCTTTGACAACACTTTTTCTTCCCCCCGGACCGATGCCCCTGAAATGAAATCCTGACTGCGCCATTGCACATTATTATTAAAAGAATTAAAAAAATAAAATTTATATGTTGCAATAAGGTCTTATTTTAATCTTAAACAGTTTTAAAGCATTTATTAGCTTGTTTTACGTTTTTTTACGCGTTTTAAGCTCATTTTAAGGCAGCGCGGAAATATTGGGTACACCCCCCCCCCCTCAAAATTTGGGTCTTGCTGGACACCCCCCTAAAATTTGACCCCCCCTCCCCCCCCCACCCCCCAAAATCCGAGAGGCTGCCCACCTATGGCAACGACCAACTAACACCCTCCCAATCAATTTACAAGTATAATTTTCTTGATCTATAGTTACTGTCAAAAACACGTTTTAATTAGTAAAAACAGTATTTTTATAAACATTAAAGACCCAAATAACATTTTTTAGTCCATGAAATAAATTATTAGGCCAAAAAACCTTAAAACCATTTTCCTCAAAAATCAAGCCCCCACCTGACCTTCCTAAATTCCAAATCGGCCACCTGGGGTTGGGTTACCCATCCCCCTAAAAGCCAAGGAGACGGATCGAACCCTTCCCCCTCTCTACAAAAAAATTTTCCATTTTTCCGTGGTGGACCCCTAGCGGACCTTACTAAAACCTTTTATGGATGGGTCCGACCCTCCACCTGGCTTTTACCCGGGTCCAGGAGGAGCGTCCAACCCGGGTGGAAAATTTCAAATCTAGAGGGGGCGAGAAGGGGGCGGCTGTCTGATGATCAAACCAAAAAAAATTGTTTGTTCTAGTGACAAGAAAACAATTATTTGGTCCAAGCGACGCTCCAATGTACTACAGACCACACTATTACTAAATTTAGTTTGTTTTTTTAATATAAATTAAAAAAAAATCGCAGTAGTAACAAAATGTTAATATAACCACTTCACTTGTACTAATTATTTTTTAAGAATTTTATTAACGCAATATTTACCCAGATTATGATAAAGTATATTAAAGATAATGACAAGCGTGTCTTTTATGATCATTCATTTTTTATTTGGATTAATAAAAGTATAATAATATACTACTAGATTTCAATTAAAACAAAACAACCATACATGAGCATGGAGCGGCAAGCTAGAGGGTGGCTACCCCGGGTAAATGGCCCTTTGAAAGCTAGGAGGAGGTCTAGAGGGGTCCGTACCCGGTACGCCCCCTAGCTTTTTAGGGGGGGGGGTCGACCCGGGGTAGACCAGTTTAAAATTCAGAAGGGGCCCGGTTTCTAAACAAAGTCACATTAAATCATTTATTTAAGTTTTTTAGCACTAAAATAGAATTTTATATAATAAAATAGGCTATTTATGTATAAAAAGAGTACAAAAGTACGGTTTTTTTTACTACAAAACCGAGTTTGTGACAGTAAATTTTAACCTAAATTCATACCCAAAATTTAACTCGGAAGGGGGGGGGGGAGGCTGGGGTCGATTTAGAATTCCCGAGGGGGTAGGGTGTGAAACTTTAAAAAATTTGGGGGGAGTGGGGGCTCTAGATAGTTTTCTAGGGGGGGTTCGAAATCTGAGGCTCGGGGGTGGACCCCACCCCTACACCCCCAGACCCCCTTTATGCTCATGTATGAAAACAACCAATAATTTTATCGTAAACCTTCCCGGGGGTAGGGTGTCAAAATTTAAAAATTTTGGGGGGAGTGGGGGCTCTAGATAGTTTTCTAGGGGGGGTTCGAAATTTCGAGGCTAGGGGGTGGACCCCACCCTACACCCCCAGACCCCCGTTATGCTCATGTATGAAAACAACCAATAATTTTATCGTAAACCCCACTCTCTTTTCCTTCTATTCAGTTTGCCCGAAACTCGTCTTCCACATTCCTTTCGTTCCCAATAATAAATTCCAAAAAATCGATAGTAAAGCAGTGAATCCAACTGGAAAACCCCTTTTCAGTTTTCTTTTTGTTCAGCGAAGTCGTTTAATTACGCAGTCGGTTCGTCACTTACTGCCTGTGTGAATTGTCATATTTTTCGGCGTTGTCTTTTTCTGGGGGGGCCCTTACTCCCCATCACCAACAGACTGCCGGCCATATCACTCCCCGAGCAGCAGGGCTCCTCTTTGGGTTCTAGGGCATCCACAGTTACTAATGTGGTCGGGTTTTCCCCAGTGAGTACTTGTTCCAAAAGTTCGTTGGCCAAGTTGGAATGTTCCCTTTTTAAACGCTTCCAATCCGGACTTTTAAGCACATCCTAAAACATATAGTCTGTAGTATTCAATGTTATATGGTTTATTGTTCTTATGCTTTGATTGATAATTTATACCCGTGGCTTTTTAACATTTTTTTGTTGTAAAGTTGTAAGTATCATGTTACCAAATCAAATCAATAAACTTTGCAACAAATAAAATTTCATAATTCGATTTCTAAACGAACCAGAGCTAGCAAAAAAAAAATTCAGCAATACTATTGATTGGTTAACCAATCCACCTTCTATAAAGAAAACGGTAGCCAAGGATAAAAGCATTCATCTATGTTGGGCATTATACAAACCCATAAAATTTTCCACATTTCATTTTCCAAGTTTTCAAATTACCAGGAGCATCACATTCACATATCCTACGACTTTTTAAAATTTAAAAGGCTCCACTTTCCAAAAATACTGAAAACATGTTTTCCCATATATGAAAAAAATTCGAGTTTTTTCATGTACCTGAAAATACCGTGAAAGCTGCCCACTAAAGCTATAAGAGAATTGTTTTAATACTAGAAGCACCTGAAAACTTTAAAATTGGTTCTCTGACCCAATTTTTTACAAAGCTTATCCTTCTTTTAAATAATAATTAAAAAAAAATAAACCATGCTTACAGCATTGCTTTACAAAGGCAAAATGATTTCTTTTAATTATTTAAATAAAAGGTAAGTATGAACACGATACGATTCCCATCCCAAAATAAGTCAGAGAGGAATGCTTCTACACGCGGGGTAAATGGTAATTCTAATTTTAAGGGAACAGATCTAGGTCCTAGGGTGGCGGTACGAATTCCCTTTTCGTTCAGCGTTTAAAAAAGAGAAGATGGGTCTCGTGTGGAAGATAAACCACTTGAGCCCACCCTTTTTTTCTCACCAATGATTTTTCTGGATTGCTTATTCACTGCATTCTGTATGTGGCTCAGCGCTCACCTTGTGATGCTGTGTGAGGAAATTGACGCAGGCTGATTTGAGCAGGGAGGCGTTGTAGGTGTCCGAATAGCCGACCATATTGCAGACGTTCTTCTGGTTCAGTCCTCGGGCCATCCGCTGCTCGCACAACTCCTTTAGCTTCAGAACTGCGTACTTCTCCGCCAGCGCCAGGATTTCCTCCGGGTACCGATCGATGTCCACCGAATTACCTGAAGCACATATACATTTTATCAGGAATAGGTTATTCAAGAATCATAGAAGGGCAGAGGATGGGGGTTACACCTCCCACTGCCTAAAAAAATCCCCAAATTGTTGACAACTCCCTAAAATTTTTGTGTACCTACCTCGTCCACCCCTCTCCTAAAACTTAAGAGTATTCCACCAGGAATACCAACCTTTGCCTAGAATGCATATCTGCTAGATTTAAACAGGAAGCTTCGGTAAAGCAAGTAATGCGTTTGCTAAAAATTTTACCAACGTAAAGTTAACTAGCTTAAATTTAATTTGGAGTTAAACCTAAACACTATTCGATCCAATGTTTTTGCAATCCTTGTTTTTTCAAAAACATTTACCTTTCAAAAAAATTTGTAAAACAACATTCAAGAAATGGTATCTGCAATAGTCTATAAAATTCAATATAAATTATAAAGAAAACTTAAATTGATAATTTTAAAAACAATTTTATTTGAAAACCGGACCCCGCCCCTAGTTAAAAAAAACTTAATTAAATAATTTAAATCAGCTTTGTTTGGAAACCGAAGCCCCTAAAACCTAGAAAAGCATACCTCCCTCTGTATACGCCCCATAGTTTTCAAAAGTCTATTTACCCGGGATACTACGCCACCCCCAATTCTTGCTTCGCTGGTTCTGCTTATGTGGTTAGAATTAGTAAACCATAGATAAGTATGGTTTGATTGGGTATATTTATTTTATGTTTGTTTAGTGAACGTTTTTTAATCTTAGATTAAAATAATGAATAGTAACGTTTTAGATAAAAAATTAACCTGTGTACATAAATTCCAACATGCCATGAACAGGCTCGTAATAAGAATCTGTAATATCAATTAATCCATTTTGAGCTTCAGTCATTCCTTCCTGTTGAAACATTGATCGAAAAACCTGAATCAAAAGAAAAAGTAAATTAAAATTCTCATTATATATTTTAAACGGTGTTGCAAAAAACCTTCGTGATTCTTTGGTAAAAATTTAGTATTTATATACCTAGCAATGATTTATTGGACGTTTTTATTTGTAAAAATTAACCGATTTGTTATTTTTATTCAACGATATAAAAATATATTAGGCGGTTGAACAAAACAAAAATACTTTTTGGCACCCCCTCAAAAAGCTTTTAGGCGATTTAAAATAGTTCTAAAAGTTTTTAATGCACTTTTTTAGCTTCTGTCTGGTAGGCATTTTTTCTAGAAATAACACCTTGTTAAGTACAAAAATTTACGTTTTAATTTAATGGAATCATGTTTTTAACCCAGAAAGTTTATTAAATTTTGCAACAATTTTCCGATTTATTAAAATTTTTACCTTGAAAAAAGCTCAAAAAATTTCGTTTTAAATTTTTTTGTTTGTACCTAATTGTAGTTTTTAGTTTTTTTATTAATTTTAGCTACAAACTTAAATTTAATTGAATATGTGTAATGTTACCCTAGAAAAACTGTTTAAAAAATACTTTTTACGAATAATAAATTATTTAGGAAATTTTAAGCCTTTCACCTTAACTAATGATAAAAAGTAAACCTTTTCTTTCAAGGATGCTTAAATATAATTACCTACTGAAATCAATTCTTAATCAAGAATAATTAACAAAAGCATTTCAATTTGGTTTCGTGTAAAAGGGGAGACTTATCAGTTTTAAATCAATAAGTTCAGTAGAGAAACAAGTTAAGGGTTGCTAAGTAGCTTGTCTGCTTTTAATCGCGTTCAGAATTGCATTATCAAGCATTCTCTTATTACTTATTGATGGTTTACTGATGTCTTTGTTCTTTTTATTACGGAAAAACAAGCTACAAGAAAAACTTATTTATTTAAGTTTTAATTGTTTCTAAATTTAGATGAAAGTTAAAGTTTTTAAATTAAAACCGTTAGTTTTTATACATTTATTACAGACCTGTGCACGGTCTGGAAATGCCCTTCCCCGCTTTATTGGAGGATTCGCCCCCCACCCGCCCAAAAACAAAAAAGTACCCAAAACTTATGGCGCCATTTTTTACCTATAATGACACGATCAAAGCGAAATTTTTGCAGTTTTATCCTATTTTAATAATTTTAAGCCATTTTAGACCTATTTTTACCTTAATTTCGCCTTTTTGTCCTTTTTTTGTTTTTTCCTTCTTTTTTCTCTTTTTTTTCTTTCTCCCCTGCTTGTAACCCGTTTCAAAAAAAGTTGCCCCCCGTGCACCCCCACCGTTTTGGAATGGTCCCCCTAATAGGTCTAAATTATAATAAACAGAACAGTTCTCACGTATGCTTATTATAATATGCATTTACGGTATAAAAGAGGACTTAAAATTTTCTCGAGGGAGGATGGGGTCAGATTTCAATTTCTAGAGGGGGGTCAGCGTCGGGGGTAAAAAAATTCAAAAATTCGGGGGAGTTGGCCTGGACTTTTTCTAGGGGCCCTCAAAATTTCGAAGCTAGGGGGATGGTAAACCCCACCCTATCCCACGGACATACCCAGGGTTTCATTTGGGGGAGGGGGAGGGCGGGGCGGATTTTAGTACAAAAAAAATTTTTGGGAGGGGAAAGCGGGAGGAGGCCTTGAAATTTTTTTAAGGGGTGGGGCGGAGTCACCCCCCCGCATAATTTTTGAAAAGGTTAAAAAACAGCGATAAACGTAGATAAAGCTGTATTACGCTGTTTTTGGCCTAATAACGTATTATCTCATGTTTTTAGCAGTAAAAACATGTTTTCTTAGTTAAAAATTACATTTGCAGAGCCTGGATTTCACAAAAAATGGATTTAGAGACCTTTAAGACCCCTTGGCTACACCCAAACTGTAAACCAAATTAGATGAGCAGCATCTCCATTTTTTAGGGTACCTATATCATAGAAAAAAAAATACCAACCCATTGTTGTAGGCGGCTGGAAATTTTAGGAGGGGGAAGGAAAGGTATATAAACAAATCAACAAAATATGATTGTTTGTTTTGCTTGATGTGTAGTCTTATTGTTTATTAAAATTATGGTATTAATTTTCAAAAACATTAAGCAAGATAAATGGCAAGAAATAGGCATTGCATACGCATATTATGGAACTTGACCGCTGAGCGAAGCGGAATTTTTTTTGTTTTTTTGGGGTAAATTGTGGTACCAAAACTATTTTAGAGATTGGTTCGCTAGAAAATTTTGAATTTTCGGCCTCTAAAAACCCTCAAATTTTACCATTTTAGGGGGGGGGCGCCCCCACCCCTCGCCCAACCACTATCCTTATTTTTCCCACCGTCCGATCATTTCGGGGGGAGGGGGGGACGGCCGCCCCCCTGGTTACGTCTCTACCTATGTCTCTCGTTATCATATACGATTTGTAGTGTATACTATTGTAATCTTACCTTGGTACCTTGGTATAATCATGATGAACATAGGTGAGCACGGTCGGGGAAGCTAGGGAGGGGGGGTGGTTACCCGGGGTAAATCGAATTTTGAATTTTAGGAGGGGGGTCCCAGGGGGGTCCGGAACCCCCATAGCAATATAGTGGGGGGCGACCGGGGGTGCGAAATTTTGAAATCAATAGGGGGCTTAGGTGGGGTCCGGTGTCCAAAGCAAAACAGTTTTAAACCATAATAACTTTAATAATTGTTCTTTTTATAGGATAATACTACATTTTATTGAATAAAAAGCCATATTCATGTATAAAAAGGGTGTAAAAGCATGAATATGTGATGAAAATTCACGTTTTTGGAAGAAAATTTAGTATAAAAAAGGTACCTAAAATTTTCCCCAGGGGGGAGGGGGGTCAGATTTCAAATTATAGATGGAGTTCAGGGGTAAGAAATTCGGAAATTGGGGGGGAAGGGGGCCCCTTAGATTTTCTTCTAGGGGGGGGGGGCCCAAAATTTCGAGGCCAGGGGGGGGGGTGGTCCCCACCCTGCCCCCCCCTTTCTCACCTATGCCCACGACCCACCCACTCTTTGTAAGATTAAAAATTGGAAGGTTAGGAGAATTTTCTTGAGCTTTACTTTGTTTAGCAGTGATCCAATGTATACACCTTGTTATTTAAATAAAGTTAAATAAACATGTTAGTTAAATTTGGTTGGAGTTATATAAATCAATGTTTTGGAAAATAAAAAATTCAAAAAGGTATCTATATAAAATAAAATCAAATTGTATTTGTAAAATTTTTTTTTCGTTTTGTTGTGACTTGTATTTATCAAAAGTATAGTTGTAGGAAAATAATAAGTACATATTTTGGCATAATGTACTAATTATAAAAACACACTCCGCACAAGGCGTGTAAATTTTTTTTAGTTTTTAAAAAATTGAAAATTTGGATCTCGACCCCTTTGATACCCCTTTTCTGAAGTTTTTTAGGGTTGTACTAAACCCCACTCACCATTTTTTAAATCCTGGCTACGCCCAAGAGTATTATATACAACTAAACTAATAATTTAAGTTGAGTTTCAATAGGACTTGAAAAATTATTTTATATAGCTCAATTGAGGACTAAACCCATTTTAGTACCATAAACGCTATATCAGAACTGCTGGTTGTATTGATGTTTCAGTTGATAGTCCCACCTTCTATGAAAGATATACCTAATTTTATTTATTTATATCCATATAAAAATGTACAAACTAATTTACTTTTTTTAATTCTGAAAAGTGTTTTAAAATTTAGAACTAAAGTTTTACTTAAAGGTGCGGTGCGGAGTCAAACTTTTTGTCTCTGATTTTGATAATTTTTTGTGAAAACATTACCCCTGCACCCAATAGCCCACAAAAAATTTTTCAACAAAATATCTCCCGTGGTTCAGGAATTATGACCCCCCAAAATGGTGTTTTTCGACAATTCTGTACGTGACAGATTTCTCAATGGGTACGACGATTTACGTTACAAATTGTGCACTCAAAGAAAGCGGCTTCTTTCTACTTTAATTTGATACCTTGATCGTTAAGATTGGTGTAATATTTTTTGTCGAAATATTACATTTTCCATACAAAAAACACGCAACTTTTTCGTTAAAACACCAAACGACGGCAGTGATTTTGTAAAGTTTGCCCAACCAAGTTTTTTTTTTCGAAATACGCAATATCTCGACAATTACTGCACCAATCTTAACAATCAAGGTATCAAGCTTAAGTTATAAGTAGTCGCTTTCTTTAAATACATACTTTGTAACTGAAATTGTTACACTCATTTAGCAATCTTTCACGTACAGATTTCAAAAAACGCCATTTTTGTGGGGTCATAACTCCTGAACCACTGGAGATATTTTGTTCAAAAAATTTTTGTCGGCTATTGCGGGCAGTGTAAAGGTTTTCTCAAAAAATTATCAAAATCGAAGACAAAAAATTTGACTCCGAACCGCACCTTTAAAGACAAGTGGGTCTGAAGGGTGGAGAGAGAAGGTCTAAATAAGATAAGATCTCGTTTTAAAACAAAAACATTTAGTTAAAAACTTATTTTATGTATAATATTTTTATATAGGTACAATATTTTAGGTTGTTAATTTTACAGAAGATGTTTTAAAATGATAGAGGGAGAGGGAGAATCCTTAAACAACTTCAGTTCATTTGGCCTGGAAAATCTAAAGATATTGCAGGATGTATCTGACAGTTGTAACAAACAAAATAATCCCTTTTCAAATCTACCGCTTCTTGTGCTAAAACTAATATTTTCACACATACGCGATATAAAATCGTTATTTCGATGTGAAAGAGTTTCAAAGCAATTCTTACAACTTTCAAAAACTTATGGATGGTGCAACTTAAAGCATATTCAGCTTTTTAATAATCACAAAGAAAATAACTCAAAGATGCCTGACTCGCTGGATGTTATTTTCCATTGTTACACTAGTCCTCCAATTGAAAATGCTGTTGGCTTATTACAATACTTATTCAATCAAAAAATTTGTGGAATCAGGTAGGTCTTCACGATTCAAGAACTAATACTAGAACCGGATCAAAAAAAGATTATTCAAGACATAAATTTAAAGACTTTGGCTGAGTTTGCACCAAACCTTAATATTAAACGCTTGAAATGGATTCCGGCACCGCAGGAGGGTTTGGCAACTGGTAAACGCCTAATACTGCACGAAAAATCCAGTTTAAACCTTATACAGAATTGTAGTCGCAGTTTGCAGTCGCTGATTATTGAAAAGGATCAAATTCACAAATTAACTGGATACGTGTGGTCTAAAATAATAAATTGCACAGGTCTAATCAGCTTTCATTTTGATTCAAACAGGAAGTCACAAGCCTCTGGAGACTTATGAAAACAAATTAAAACACGCTAATGAGTTGGAGTTGTCAAAATTAAAACAATTTCTAAATATTCTACGGCAAATCAACTAAAATCAATTAAAATTTTAACCGATAACGATTTATGGATTGAAATCTTCAAAAAAATTTCAGTCAGTTTCTAAATTAGAAGAAGTATACATATGGGGCAACTTTGAGAGCTGCTATTTGGAAAGTTTGGCCTCTATTCCTAAAAACTGTCATCAACTTAATTTTCTTCACTTGCATTTTTGCTCAGTGTATACCTTGTGCTATTTTATTGCTCATTTTATAGAGAACTTTCGATTTACTGACAAGAAAGAAGACACTTTTGTGCAATGCAAGCTGAATACTTTTGAAATTTTCTCTCTTATGTTCTTTTTAAAGGAATTTTCAGACACACTGATATGTTTTGCATGCCAATGGAGAGGATCAACCAGAAAACAATTCTAAACATTTTTTACAATACAGAAAATATAGAATATGAACACTGTGAATTACACAGTTTTGCGAAAGGACAGACCTTACATGCTATTTTTGTTAAAATTATATGGTAACATGTAACATCAAAACGTACGCGGGAAGTTTAATAGGTTATTTAATTTAAGTTTTATATGTTAACTGCTTATGTTCTTTAAACCAGTTAAGGCAATAGTAGCCAGGGGAGTGACTGGCCACAAGGGCCTTTTGACCTGCAAATTGAAAGTATTACCCAGACCTGTGCTCACCCCCCCGGGGTTTTGCTGGGGAGGGAGCAATTCAATGAATAAAAAGCCATATTCATGTATAAAAAGGGTGTAAAAGCATGAATATTGTTACGATGAAAATTCACGTTTTTGGAAGAAAATTTAGTATAAAGAAGGTTTCACAGAGGGGAGGGGAGTCGAGTATAAAATCTAGAGGGAAGTCAGGGGTAAAAAATTCGGAAATTTGGGGGGAGGGGGGGCCCTCCCCTAGATTTTCGTCTAGGGGGGGTCCCGAAATTTCGAGGCTAGGGGGGGGGGGCTAGGACTACATATCTGAAAAAGTGTCTTGAGGTGTGATTTTGAGATAGCTCAAATCAAATAGAGGGTAAAGAAGGAGGGGTATTATGAGAGGGGAGGAGAGCATAGGCGAGCACGGTCGGGGAAGCTGGGGAGGTGGTTACCCGGGGTAAACGAAACTGATGAATTACAGAGGGGGGTCCCAGGAAAGGTCCCAGACCCCCCCCCCTAGCTTTTTAGGGGGGGGTCGACCCGGGGGTGCGAAATTTTGAAATCTAGAGGGGGTCAGGTGAGATACCCCCGCCTACCCGCCTGCCCGGGAAACCTTTTTTATACTAAATTTTCTTCCAAAAACGTGAATTTTCATCACATATTCATGCTTTTACACCCTTTTTATACATGAATATGGCTTTTTATTCATTGAATTGCCCCCCCCCAATAAAACCCCCGGGGGGGTGAGCACAGGTCTGGGTAAAAACTAATTTCAGGTCAAAAGGCCCTTGTGGCCAACCACTCCCCTGTGGCTATTATTGCCTTAACTGTTTTAAAGAACATAAGCAGTTAAAATATAAAACTTAAATTAAATAACCAATTAAACTTCCCGCGTACGTTTTGATGTTACATGTTACCATATAATTTTAACAAAAATACACGCGTTGTCTTTCGCAAAACTGTGTAATTCACAGTGTTCATATTCTATATTTTCTGTATTGTAAATGTCTAGAAATCTGTTTTCTGGTTGATCTTCTTTATTGGCATGAAAAAACATATCAGTGTGCTCCGAAATTCCTTTAAAAAGAACATAAGAGAGAAATTCTTCAAAAGAATTCAGCTTGCATTGCACAAAAAGTGTCTTTTTTCTGTCAGTAAATCGAAAGTTCTCTAGAAAATGAGCAATAAAATAGCACAAGGTATACACTGAGCAAAAATGCAAGTGAAGAAAATTAAGTTGATGACAGTTTTTAGGAATAGAGGCCAAACTTTCCAAATAGCAGCTCTCAAAGTTGCCCCAGATGCACAATTCTTCTAATTTAGTAAAAACCGACTGAAATTTTTTTTCCTGAAATATTTCAATCCATAAATCGTTATCGGTTAAAAGTTTAATTGATTTTAGTTGATTTGCCGGTAGAATATTTAGAAATTGTTTTAATTTTGACAACTCCAACTCATTAGCGTGTTTAAATCCGTTTTCATAAGTCTCCAGAGGCTTGTGACTTCCTGTTTGAATCAAATGAAAGCTGATTAGACCTGTGCAATTTATTATTTTAGACCACACGTATCCAGTTAATTTGTGAATTTGATCCTTTTCAATAATCAGCGACTGCAAACTGCGACTACAATTCTGTATAAGGTTTAAACTGGATTTTTCGTGCAGTATTAGGCGTTTACCAGTTGCCAAACCCTCCTGCGGTGCCGGAATCCATTTCAAGCGTTTAATATTAAGGTTTGGTGCAAACTCAGCCAAAGTCTTTAAATTTATGTCTTGAATAATCTTTTTTTCATCCGGTTCAAGTATTAGTCTCGAATCGTGAAGACTGACCGATTCCACAAATTTTTTCGATCGAATAAGAATTGGTAATAAGCCAACAGCATTTTCAATTGGAGGACTAGTGTAACAATGGAAAATAACATCCAGCGAGTCAGGCATCTTTGAGTTATTTTCTTTGTGATTATTAAAAAGCTGAATATGCTTTAAGTTGCACCATCCATAAGTTTTTGAAAGTTGTAAGAATTGCTTTGAAACTCTTTCACATCGAAATAACGATTTTATATCGCGTATGTGTGAAAATATTAGTTTTAGCACAAGAAGCGGTAGATTTGAAAAGGGATTATTTTGTTTGTTACAACTGTCAGATACATCCTGCAATATCTTTAGATTTTCCAGGCCAAATGAACTGAAGTTGTTTAAGGATTCTCCCTCTCCCTCTATCATTTTAAAACATCTTCTGTAAAATTAACAACCTAAAATATTGTACCTATATAAAAATATTATACATAAAATAAGTTTTTAACTTTTTATATATAATTAGAGCATCGCGTAGTGTATATAATATAAAAAATGTAAGGATTTTTGTCCTTCCCTTAAATGTTTTTGTTTTAAAACGAGATCTTATCTTATTTAGACCTTCTCTCTCCACCCTTCAGACCCACTTGTCTTTAAAGGTGCGGTTCGGAGTCAAACTTTTTGTCTTCGATTTTGATAATTTTTTGAGAAAACCTTTACCCTGCCCGCAATAGCCGACAAAAATTTTTTGAACAAAATATCTCCAGTGGTTCAGGAGTTATGACCCCACAAAAATGGCGTTTTTTGAAATCTGTACGTGAAAGATTGCTAAATGAGTGTAACAATTTCAGTTACAAAGTATGTATTCAAAGAAAGCGACTACTTATAACTTTAGCTTGATACCTTGATCGTTAAGATTGGTGCAGTAATTGTCGAGATATTGCGTATTTCGAACAAAAAAACTTGGTTGGGCAAACTTTACAAAATCACTGCCGTCGTTTGGTGTTTTAACGAAAAAGTTGCGTGTTTTTTGTATGGAAAATGTAATATTTCGACAAAAAATATTACACCAATCTTAACGATCAAGGTATCAAATTAAAGTAGAAAGTAGCCGTTTTTTTTGAGTGCACAATTTGTAACGTAAATCGTCGTACCCATTGAGAAATCTGTCACGTACAGAATTGTCGAAAAACACCATTTTGGGGGGTCATAATTCCTGAACCACGGGAGATATTTTGTTGAAAAAATTTTTGTGGGCTATTGGGTGCAGGGGTAATGTTTTCACAAAAAATTATCAAAATCGGAGACAAAAAGTTTCACTCCGCACCGCACCTTTAAGTAAAACTTTAGTTAGATTTTAAAACACTTTGGGATTAAAAAAGTAAATTAGTTTGTACATTTTTATATGGATATAAATAAATAAAATTAGGTATATCTTTCATCGAAGGTGGGACTATAGATTGAACATCAATTGACCAGCAGTTCTGATATAGCGTTTATGGTACTAAAATGGGCTTAGTCCTCAATTGAGCTATATGAATAATTTTTCAGTCCTATTGAAACTCAACTTAAATTATTAGTTTAGTTGTATATAATCTCTTGGGCGTAGCCAGGGGATTTAAAAAATGGTGAGTGAGTTTAAGTACAACCCTTAAAAAACTTCAGAGAGGGATTATAAAAGATTAAACAATTTTCAATTTTTAAAACCAAAAAAAATTTACACGCCTTGTGCGGAGTGCTGTTTTATCATATACAGTACATTATGCAAAATATGTACTTATTATTTCCTACAACTATACTTT
>JASAMX010012552.1:0-15895 GCA_030248175.1 Microlaimidae sp. YZB2_3
TACCGCGCACGAATTTTGAGCCTGTATATTTTCACTCGCGTCTACCATAAAACACGGTTTTTACGCCCATCGCACATTGAGACACAATATTGGTATGAAAAAAATTACGTAATTTTTTAATTGATTTTGAATAATAAAATTATTATAAACAATTAAAACATTAAACAAAAATGATAAATTGTAAAAAAAAACATCTGGTGAGACTGGTAAGAAAATTTAAAGCGTTAAATTTCCTGGAAGTACGCCTCCTTAATTAGAATTAGAATCATAATAAACTTTTATTAAATAATTTATTCAAAAAAACTGAGAACCTAAGCCTAAGCAAAACCTAAAAATCAAGCAAAACTTTATCATGGTAAATTTGTATTTAATGATGCTTTTTTAACTGAAAAG
This sequence comes from Microlaimidae sp. YZB2_3, assembly GCA_030248175.1. Taxonomy (NCBI): domain Eukaryota; kingdom Metazoa; phylum Nematoda; class Chromadorea; order Desmodorida; family Microlaimidae; species Microlaimidae sp. YZB2_3. The sequence continues at coordinate 394 of JASAMX010012552.1, forward strand.
TAAAAACCTTATTTTTTCCTAAGCCTAAGCAAAACCAAAAAATCAAAGAAAATTTATACATTGGGGGGAAGGTGGAAACTCGCATTTTTGAAAATACGTTTACAAAATCGCATCCAAAAAACGAGTTTTCCGAAGACGAGATGTAGAAGACGAGATGTTGAAAGACGAGATGAAGAAGACAAAATTTCCGGACACCCAAATTATTTCGTAAAACGGAGTAGCTTTTTTGTTTTTATTAGTTTGCAATATGAAATCAAATTTTGTTCTGGATAGTTTATTGGTTTGCTGAGCTTTTAAAGTTTAAAAAAGTAAATGTTTGCCTAATAACAAACAACAATAAAGTATTTGAATATCAAAGAATTATGTTTTATAATTTTTTTTCCATATACCAATATTGTGCTTCAATGTGCGATAGGCGCAAACACCGTTTTTTTACGACACGTGACTGAAAATATACAGGTTCAAAATTCGTGCGCGGAAATTCGTGCGCGCACGAATTTCGTGCGCTTAACTTTATATACGTCATTCCATGGGTGTTCGGTAAAGATTTCCGCAACAACAATTTCCGCGAAAAAAAATTTCCGCGGCAGTATTTTCTCAGCATTATTTACTTTGAAAGATTATTTCCGCGGAAAAAATTTCCGCGAGGGAATTTTTTCCCACTTTATATTTCGGGTTTTTTGTATCAAAATTTATAAATAGAAAGCAGTTTTAGAAAATTTCGACATGCTGCGGCAATTTTTTTAAAATATAGAGGTTTAAAAAAAATTTTGTCATCAGTTTTTCAACTTTAAAAAACTTTTACTAAATATACTTTTCTTCTAACGAAATAAAATCAAAGTAATCTCAAATTTTTAGCAGATTTATTGTGGCGTTGAATTTGTTTACCATTGGTTTTTTTTATATCTTTTTTACCCCTCTTTAGAAAGCATTTCGACATGCTGCGGTATTTTTTTTAAAATATAAAAGTTAAAAAAAAACAATTTTGTCATCAATTTTTTATCTTTAAAAAACTTTTACTAAATATACTTTTCTTCTAACGAAATAAAATCAAAGTAATCTCAAATTTTTAGCAGATTTATTGTGGCGTTGAATTTGTTTACCATTGGTTTTTTATATCTTTTTTATGTTTAGACCAACATAAAATATCCAACAAAAGTACATAGTTAGTGCATGTTCAATTTTTTATTGTTTATTTAATTTTAATGCATTGCATAATAGGTAAAAATATTTAAAAGTTAAGAAAAACGGATTGCAACAAATTTTGTATTTTTCAAAATTGTACACGTTTACATACACCAATAGAATTAATTGGTCTTTTTGCATATTACCGAAATGTCCAATACCGGTTAACACAGGAAATACCTCTGTACAGCTTTTTTGTAAGCCTAACCCTACTTTTTTTAAGCTTTTAAGCGAAATTTAAAAATTATTTTAAATTTTATCTAATAACTGGGCAGCAAAAGAAAAGTTCGCTTGATTTGGTTTTGCTTAGGCTTAGGAAATGTAGTCTTAGGCTTAGGCTGCGGAATATTTTCTGTTACCCTTGGGAAAAAATGAACATTTTAAAAATCATTTACAAAGAAAATCAAAAATTTAGTGCAATAAAAAAATTAAAGAAAAAAAAACATTATTTCTATAAAATCCATAAAAAAACATTATTTATTTATTCTGTTTGCAAAAAAATTAAATATTAGGACAGAACGCAAAAAAGCGGAAAAAATTCCCTCGCGGAAATTTTTTCTGCGAAAATAATCTTCCATCGGAAATAATGCAAGGAAATACTGCTGCGGAAAAGTTTTCTGCGGAAATTGTTGTTGCGGAAATATTTACCTATGTAGAACCACTTCCAAAATAGCACCAAAACCAGGGCGCACGTCGCTACGCGCGCGTCCTTTGTTTTACAAAGGCATTTTGAAAAACCTTAGGGCAAAAGACCTTAGATAAAGGTATGGTGCACTGTCAAACTTTTTGTCTTTGATTTATATGTTTTTTGTAAAAACTTTAACCCTGTCCCCAATAGCCCACAAAAAATTTTTCATCAAAATATCTCCACTGGTTCAGGAGATATGACCCCCCCCCCTAAAAAAATGACGTTTTATCGATAATTATGTACTTAAAAGATTGCTCAATGGCAATAAAACTTTAAGCAACAAAATATCCACTCAAAATGGCTCATTATTACTTCAATTTTATATCTTGATCGTTTGGATTGCCACAGTATTTGTTGAGATTTTGCGTTTTCTGCATTATAAAAACCCTCGATTTTTTTGCTAAAAAAACCAAGCCAGCGACGGATGTCTTTTGTCGGACAAACTTCGGTTTTATAAACAGGTTTTACCGTGGACTTCGATATAATAAGAAAATGAATAAGAAAAAATTAAGAGAAACAAAAAAAAACCCAAGACTTAGAAACATGAAAAAAAATTTAAATCAAAAATAGTGAAAAGACCTAAAATTAATTTAATAAATAGATTAATAAACTGCATAAACTGCTAAAATAAACCGAAAATTTAAATTTAATTAAAAAATACGTTTCGCTCCTGTTAATCTGCTAGACGAATTAAGAAAAAACAAAACAAACTACTTGCAGGAGGCGAACAGGAGCTCGTCAGTAGGCGAATTCGCGTCTTTCAAGAAAACGTAACATGCCAAACACGCGTGCATTGAAAATAACTATGAAGAAAAATTAAAAACAGATTTTTATAAAATAACAAAAAAGTTATAGAATTTAAAAGGTTATAGAATTTAAAATTACAAACATTTAAAATTACAGAATAAAACAACTTAAAAGTTCCAACTGTACACCATTAATGAACAGAAAAAAAACAACAGAATGGAAATTTACATATAAGATATGATGATTTCGGCGCCCGGAAAAAATAAATTCTGCAAATTATCTTCGGAAAGATTATCTCTTGAAAGACTTTTAAATTCTCAACTAAAGAAAACTTTTTTAAGCCTAAGCGAAACCTTAAAATCAAGCTAAAACGACATAATAAAGTTTAAAAAAAAGCTTTAAAAGTTCTTTATAATACTGAATAATTTACTGTTGAAAGAAGATATTTTTCCGGAAGATATTTTTCAGACGATATCTTTTTACGGACACCATGATTTGGCGTTTCTGGGACAGAAGTTTGAAAAAACAAAAACAAAAAAGACTGTCGTAAAGATACATTGAGCACAATATTAACAAATCTAAGTTTACTAAATTAATTTGGGCTATAAAATACAATAAAAAATTTTTTTCTTAGAAAATTACACTTTGACTGGAATTAAATTAAATTTACACTATAAAACCGACTTGTATAATCCCGAATATTTTTTTTATTATATGTTAAGCAACTACAAAGCTTAAGCTTTGTAGAGAATATAAGCAACTACTTAGCGTAAGCTAAGTAGGGACGGAAAAAAACGTCATTGCCGCACTATTTTAGTTGTTTCCCTCATGTCTGCATTCTAATTTTCAGCGTCAGCCAGATTTAATTCAACCATAGACTTCAGTATATATTTATATGCCAAAAATTTGCCATCCGTTTTTCCTTTCTTATATTTCACAAAAAATACGGTATAAATCGTAGGGTTTTTTTGCTAAAACACTAGTATCCAAACAAAGTAAAAATTTACAATCAGGGTTTCAAAACGATGATAAAATACATTATGGTTTTTATATATATTTTTGCAAGAAAATTTGCGAAGTAAAAGAAAAATTGTTTAAGTACAGAATACCCTTACAAAACCATATTTTTCCATTTTGCAAAGTCCTTTTTTTTAAATGCCTTAAGATATTTCGACCAAAAAATGTTACAAGGTTTTGGGACACAAGGTAATATTTTACAAAACATCAAAAGTTCATGAAAAAAATTAAAAATTCATGAATAATTAAAGCGTGATGTCATAGATTATTTTGTCAAAATTTTTAAATATAAATTTACTAAGATAAAGTTTTGCTTGATTATTAGGTTTCGCTTAGGCTTAGGTTCGCAGTTTTTCGAAACAAATCATTAAATAAAAGTTTATCATGGTAAAATTTAGCTTGGTTTTTAGGTTTTGCTTAGGTTTAGGAAAAAATTTTTCGATCCATTGTTTAAGTCGCAAAATACGAGAAACTTGCTTTTAAAAGCACGTTCACAAAATTGTATTCAAAACACGAGTTTTCCGAAGACGAGATGTTCAAAAAAGAGCTTTTCAAACACGAGTTGTTGAAGACGAGATGTTGAGAGACGTAATGTAAAAGACGAAATTTCCGAGTTATAAATATTAGCATTTAATTGTGTATTTTTTTAAAGAACTCAAATTGTGAAACGTTATTTATGAACAAATGAGAATGAGGGGATATTTAGGCCTACGGAAACATAGGTCTGGTGGACGTGTTGACCAAGCGATACTTTTACCCGATCCATAGTATTACGGTGGTTCATGCTAACATGGAATACTAATACTTAGCAGCGGACGGTTGGGTTAACTTTGGACAGGGTTGCCAGGTTGATTCTAGGAAATTTAAACGCCAGCACTTGATCGCCGAGCATTAGACCGCCAGCATTAGAACGCCGCTCACTTGAACGCCGAGCATTAGACCGCCGAGCATTAGACCGCCGCAGTACGCGTTGCTTTAAAACAGACGTTAAAACTCTCCGCCAAGGTAGTATAAACTCCCCCCAAGTATAAAAAAACAAAAATATAAACAAATGTTTTCAACAAAATATTTAAACAAATCAATGTTGTTTAACAACAAACGATGAGTCCAAAATTTATGTTTTTCCTAACTAAACCTAATGAAAACCTGATTTAAAGAAAGAAAAAACTTAGTGAATCGTTAGTGTTTTAATAATTTAAAACTGTTTTTCCTGAGCCTAAGCGAAACCTAAAAGTCAAAATAAATATTTATAATAATTTTTTAAATTAATGGTGTTAAGATAACTATTTTTTCCTAAGCCTAAGCAAAACCTAAAAATTAAACAAAAAGTTTATACTTCATAGTTTGTTTTGCACAGAAAAAATAAAAACTAAAACTTTTTAGTTTTGGGGAGTTTATACTGTCGTAGTGCTGTGCTGTTATAATTCTCTGCAGGTGGCGGAAAAAAGAAATTTGCATAAAAATTATATGCAATCAAGTCCGTAGCCAGGGGGGGATTGGGGGGATTAATCCCCCCTCAAATTCTGGGAAGGCAAAAAATTTTGTAAGGGTCCCCTTTTTGGTTTTTTAAAAATTTAGAAAAAAATTTTTTTTTCCAAATCACTCTGTAATGTATTAAAGCTATCTAAAATGCATTATCTAAAATGATTTAGGTTCATAAAAGCTCTTATTTATAAAAAAGGAATTATTTATAATTCAAAACATTAGTGCAGTGAGTTTAAAAATATTGTATTTTTGTTTTGTGTGAAAATATTTGCATAAAAGCGGCAGTATCAAAGAGCGGGAAGTCACGATTCAACCACTTTTTTGGTATAAAAAAGCGGTTTTCTTAGGATTTTTTATTGTAAATGCTTTGGTTACTCACTTTAAAACCGTCTTCTTCAATTATTACTGTTAAAATGACAGAGCCACAAAGGCACTTAATGGACATATCCAAATTTAAGCAAATTTTGGATACATAAGCAAATTTTGGATATTAATAACTGAAACATTAACTATAAAAACTTAAATTAAATAAAGATTTTTTATTTTTAGAAAACTTTTGTTCTTTTTTATTAAAATAGTAATAAAATACCTAAAACTATTTTATTTTGTTGTATTTTATTTAAAAAAAACAACTGAAAATAAATAAAGATTCAGTACTTAAATTTAGGTTTCCTGATGCCTTTTAAAAGCTTAAAATTAAAAACTTTTCCACCCCGGGGGGCATTCTGCCCCCCGGACCCCCCTGACCACCCCGGGGGGCATTCTGCCCACCAGACCCCCCTGACAAGGGGCTCTGCCCCTTGACCCCGCTAGGGGGCTCCCGCCCCCCAGACCCCCCTTGTGGGCCCCTATAAACCACCTTCCAAAAAATCCCCCCCTCAATTCAAATCCTGGCTACGGCCCTGGCAATACTGCGGCCGTCTAATGCTCGGCGGTCTAATGCTCGGCATTCAAGTGCGCGGCGTTCTAATGCTGGCGGTCAAATGCTCGGCGATCAAGTGCTGGCGTTCAAATTTCCGGACACCGCCAGGATAGCCCCCTTGGGGCTATTTTAGCCCCTGTTTTAGGCTTATAGCCCCAAAAATTTGGAAATAGCCCTTAGCCCCTTTTCCCAAAAAAGCCCCTTTTATGACCCCTTTTTGGGTCAGGTTTAAAATTTAAAAAAAATCATCCTAAAATTGCAATAAAATGATCACTCTTAGTGATAAAGTACACTTATTATGATAAAATAAAATATATATTAATTTTGAGGTTTTGTTTGTTATTAAGATTTTTTTGTGCGGCTTGCTGTCCGTGATTTAACTTTGGTTGCTTATGAAATTTTATTATAATAACTAACTCAACTGGTGTTAATTTTTAAATAAATGAAATTTAAATAAATTTTTATAGTAAACATTCGTATCAATTGCTTTTTTTAATTTTAACCTTATTAAAAATTTATTTGTTCCTTGTTTATATAAATAAATGTTGTGGAATTTAATTACAATCTAAAAAGTGTCTCCCATTGCCTCCTAAGCTGTTATGCTGCCCTTCTTATCTTTCAAATTTTTAAAAAAATTGTACCTTCAGATGTTTTTTTTTAATTTTGACCTTATTAAAAAATTTAATTGGGTGTTAGTGCTTAGTTAAAAAATGTGTTAATGTTAAATTACAATCTACAAAGTGGCTGCCAGGCCTGCCACTGCCCCGTAGCCTAAGCCATACATCACATGGGAAATTCGGTCTAAAGTGAGCAAGAAAGGAGGAAGGGTTTAACCTGCACTTTTACCCATATCGTTTTTTCTGGAGGAGTACATAATACTCATATAGTTTTTTTTATTTTGAAAAAATATGTAAAAAAAACAACGCTAATTTTATGTCAAAAAGGCTTTTTTATAGCATATTTTAGCATTTTATTGCTTAAAACACTCAATTTGAACACCAGAATGAGTGTTTTAAGCAATTTACCCTAAAAAAGTTTGAAGCAGTTGAGTTAGAACTAAAAAAGTCATTTTGAAGACATTTATATCTTCATTTTCTCGTCCATTCCCGCACATCTAAATGGTGGCTGGTGGGTGGGGGCTGGGGGCATAGGTGGGCAGCGGCATAGATGTTTTTGGGGGGGGGACAGAGGGGTGCACCCCCCCCCCTAGAGCCAAAATTTTGGACCCCCCCCCCCCTGGAAAAAATCCAGGGGGGCCCCCCCCCCTCCCCCCCCAAGCTCGAGAGCGGTCCGACCTACCCCCCCCCCTGGAAGGCTGGCCCCCCCTCCCCCCCCCCCTCCCGACTAATTTGGAAGTATATTTTTTTATTTACTGTCAAAAACACAGGTTTTTAGTTAAAAACAGTGTTTAAATACACTTTTTAGGCCTAAATAAGCTGTTTTAATACATAAAATTCAATATTAGACCTAAAAACACTTAAATTATTGAGTTTAAAAAATTTTGCTGAAAAATTGGACCCCCCCTGACCCCCCCCTAAATTTGAAATCTCGCACCCGGGGTCGACCCCCCCCTAAACCGCCCGTGGGGTCCGGACCCCCCTGGACCCCCCCCCTAAACAATTTTGGCCTTCCACCCGGGGGTGGACCCCCCCCCCTAGCGGACCCGACCAAAAACATCTATGGGCAGCGGGGGTTGGGGGTGATTATACCCCCCAAAAATACGAATATAGCCGACACCCCCCTAAAATTTGGGTGTACTCCGGACACCCCCCCCCTAAATTTGGGGGGTCCCAGTACTAAAAACGCTAAAAATAGGGTAATTGAGTTGAGGTATACCCCCAAAATATTTTTTGGGACACCTCCCTAAATTTTGGGGTCGGATATACCCCCTAAAAAAATTCGAGAGGCTGCCCACCTATGGGTGGGGGTTTAAACCACCTTCCCAGAATTTTAGGGGAAGGGTTTAAACCTTCTCCCCTTAAATCCCCCAATGGCCATGTATGCCCCAAGCTGTTATATATGCTGCCCAAAATTTTTATATTTAATATTAAAAAAAAATTGCACCACCACCAGAAGCTTTTTTTTAAATATAAATTTCATCTTATTAAAAAAATATTGTTCTGTGTTTATTTACAAAATGTTTTTAGTGTGAAATTACATTCTGTAGAGTAGCTTCTATTGTATTGATTGCCCCCGAATTGTTACAATGTATGCTGCCAAAATTTTTCAAATTTAAAATTAAAAAAATTGTAGGCTCATTAGTTTTTTTAATTTTAATTTATTAAAAATTTATTTGTTTTGTGTTTATTAAAAAATGTTTAACCACAGTTACGCTTATAAAAAGTTCCTTAAGTTAAAAATGTTAAATTAAAAAAGTGTTTTGGTATGCATATCCAATAAAAAGATTATGATTGTGTTTAGTTGATTAATATTAAAGTTGTAAGCTTTTTAACTGCGTAAATACTGCTCTAAATAGCTTAAAATACTGTGAAATATGTGTGTAGTCTTTATTTTTACACTTATTTAATAAAAATTGTTAGTTTTTTTTTAAAAAGCCCCTTTTTTCTCCAAAAATAACCCCTTTTTCGAATTTTGGCATTTTTTTTAAATTTTGATAGCCCCTTTTGCCCCTTTTTGTCGAAAAAATAGCCCTTTTTTCTATTTTAGACCTGGCAACACTGACTTTGGAAGTAACGGGACTTTAGAGCCGGAGCAAGGGGACTTTAGAGGCGAGGGTCTTTAGAGCCGCAGTTTGGGACTTTACAGCCGTATTGGAGGGACTTTGGAGCCTTAACGTAACTTTTGTGTTCAGAAAATTCATAAAAAATTAAGGGACTTTAGAGCCGAACAAATTTTGTCAAAGTTGGTTAAATTACGTCATTTTCATACAATATATCACTGAAATTAGCCAAATTTTAAGTTGTAAAAGTTTTTAAAGCTTTCTACAATACTTTTAAAACCTTTTGGTGTTGGGAAAGAATATTTTCGGCATAAAATCTTCCGAAATAATTTTTTTTTATTTAAGCAGTAAACTAAAGGAATTTCAATAGTTTTAAGCTTTTTTTAGATTTTTATCTTGATTTGTAGGTTTCGCTTAGGCTTAGGAAAAATAATGGTTTTTTTGTCTTAAATTTTTATTGCAACATTTTCTAAAATAAAACATCTTTGATATTTATCATAACAAATGTTTCAATTTAAAAACCGAAAACCGTGAATCTTAACCCTTAACCATGCCCTATATCATAGGTGGGCAGGGGGGGGGTTGGGGGGGGTTATACCCCCCCCAAAATTTCGGATTTTGCTGACACCCCCCTTTAAATTTGGGGTAGTCGGGGACACACCCCCCCAAATTCGCCTCCCAAAAAAAAATTTTTAAGTGTTATAAAAGGACTAAAAAATTTTTCGGAGTGTTTATTACCTTATTTCCTCGTTCATTACCTTTTATTACCTTTAAATTCCCCCGCTACGCGGGCAATTTAAATTTCCCCGCTACGCGGGCAGTTTAAATTAACAATTTATCTTAATTTTTCAATTGAAAATCGATTATCCCATTCAGTAGTTAAGGCATACATGTTTAATAAAACTACTATAAACACTATTATCCTTTTTTTAACGTTTTAAACACATGTTATAAATGTATAGTATAGCTATAAAAAACCTTAAATTTTGTAATTAGTATCATTTGGAATTAAAATTTCTAGTGTATTTTAGCGCCTCAAATTATAAATTTTCTCCTCCAGGGGGCATTGTTCCCCCCGAACCCCCCTGACTGAATTTTTAAGATCACAGAAAATTATGTAGAAATTAGGTAAAAAAACAAAAGTAAAATGTATGTTCACGCGATCACCAGGAGACGATTTTTAAGCCGTTTTTAGTATATATTTTAAAAAATTTTCGCCTCCGGCGGCTGGGGGGAAACCCCCCAGACCCCCGACCGACGCTTCGCGTCGGCTGGCGCCGCTACGCGGTGCAGGCGGCGGCGCTTCGCGCCGCGTTGACAACACTTTTTCTTCCCTCCCCCAGACCGACGCCCCTGAAATGAAATCCTGACTGCGCCATTGCACATTATTATTAAAAGAATTAAAAAAATAAAATTTATAAGTTACAATAAGGTCTTATTTTAATCTTACACCGTTTTAAAGCATTTATAAGCTTGTTTTACGTTTTTTACGCGTTTTAAGCTCATTTTAAGGCAGCGCGGAAATATTGGGTACACCCCCCCTCAAAATTTGGGTCTTGCTGGACAACCCCCTAAAATTTAACCCCCCCCCCTATACCCCCCCCAAAACCCGAGAGGCTGCCCACCTATGCCCTATATTCACATAAAAAATCTTTTATCAAACAAATCAAAGCACGAATCTAAACCATGTTTTTGCTCAAGATTAGAAGTTTATCAATAATTGGAAGTTAATAAGTTTCTTTTCCCGCCAAATCCTTATACATTGTCATCTTTTGTATATACAATAGAAAACTCGAAGCATATTTATCCGGCATAATGATTACCGCATTGCATAATTAGCTCCATTTGTTATGTAAATGTTTTAATATTACTTGTATGATGTTTTACTATTGTTTGCAAACGCATTTTTTATTTCGGCTCTAAAGTCCCTGCTGCGGCTCTAAAGTCCCCAGGTCCGGCTTCAAAGTCCCGGCTCTAAAGTCCCTCGGCTCTAAAGTCCCCAAATCACTTTGGATTTGAATTAGAAAGAAAGAAAGAAAAGAATTTATTTGAGCAAATCAAACACAAATATACCTTGACAAAAAATGGGTCATATGTAGGAGGGCAGGAATGCGATATTTGTCAACAAAAAACTGCAGCTTTTGATTTAAAAAAATTATCACGATAAAACTTATTTTAATGTTAAGGTTTTGGATAAGTCGCCAGAAAAAATGATTTTTCGGTCCATTGTCATCGATTGTTTTCTTACTTACGTTTTTTAAATAAAGCATTTTTTTACCGAATTTATAATACCCCTCCTACTTCTTTATCCACCCTATTTCGACTTAACGCGTCTAAAAAATAAGTTACTGAACAAATATGGCAAGCACTAAAAGACACCTACGCACCGACACACCGACCGAGGGGTAAAAGCCTCTCTTGCAGACCTGTGCACGGTCTGAAAATGCCCCCCCCGTTTTATTGCCCCCCCCCCCCGCCAAAAAATGAAAAAGTACCCTAAAAATATGACGCCATTTTTGACCTATGATGACGCCATCATCGCGAATTTTTTGCAGTTTTTAGCCTATTTCAATGTATTTTAAGCCATTTTAGACCTATTTTTACCTTATTTCCGCTTTTTTTGTCCCTTTTTTCCCTTTTCTCTTCTTTTTTTTCTCTTTTTTTCTCCTTTTTTTCTTTCCCCCCTGCTTGCCCCCCTCGTTTTATTGCCTCCCCCCGTTTCAAAAAAGTTGCCCCCCCTCGTGCCCCCCATTTTGGAATTGCCCCCCCCGTTTTAACCACGGGGGGGGGCAGTGCACAGGTCTGCTCTTGTTACTAAAATTTAGACCTTAATTTAAGCAACGTAAGCAAAACATTAAAATCAAGCTAAATTTAATGGTTTGTTTGATTTTGAAGTTTTGCTTAGGTTGCTTAGGAAAACTAAGGTCTATAGTCCAGGATCCACAGAGGCTTTCACCCCTCGATTGGTGCGTAGGTGTCCTTTAGTGCTTGCCACAAATGTTTTTTTAATTCTTACCGTAGGCGGCAGACCTGTGCTGCTGTGCACTGTCCGGAATAGCCCCCTCCAGCTTTATTAGTGGCTCTGCGTGTGCTTACTTCCCGTTTTATTGCCCCTCGCTTGAAAAAAAATGAATCAAAAATATACGTATTATTTTGACTTATTTTTGCAAAATTGTTGAAGTTTTTAGCCTATTTTAACGCAGTTTAAGCCGTTTTTTAGACCTTTTTTACTTAAAAATAAAATTCGCTTTTTTTCCGTTTTTATTTTTTTCTTCTTTTTTCACCTTTTTCTCTTTTTTCTTTCTCCCCTAATTTCCCCCCTCCTTTTTTTAAAAAAATTGCCCCCAGTGAACCCATTTTGCTCCCAATTACCCCCTCAATAAAACCGGGAGGTGGCAGGCAAAGGTTTGCGTAAGTGTTAATTTCAAGCTACACTTATGTTTGTGTAATGCTACTAATGACGATCTTGTTACCTGGTAAACTGTTGGTTTATTTTTCGCCTATTACATTTTATATCGCATTTACAAAAAATACACAACAGAGAGGTCGGCTTCGCTAAGGAGGTCAGGCCGGACCGCTCTCGAGCTTTAGTTGGGGGGGGGGGGGGGGGGGGCTTGATTTTTTAAGGAGGGGGTCCGAAATTTTGGCTTTGGGCGGAGAGGGTGGAGATGGACCCTTTTGTCCCCCACCCAAAAAAAACAAACAAAAAAAATACCTTCATAGTTTACAATTTTCATATGTTATGTTTCTTTTTTTCTTTTTTATCAAATTAATCAATAAAGATTTAATATTTTCTTGAAACTTTTTTCTTGCCCTTTTCTATAGATTAATGACAAATCTTATTTTACTTCATTGTTTTCGTTTAGTGTATAAAAATTGAGAAGAAAAATTCAAAAGACTGCCGCAGTTGGGGAAAGTTATGTGACAACACAATTTTTATGGAAGACTGAAAATAAATTGCAATGTTATAACGCCGTGACAACAGTAAGAGGCATGAAGTAAAACATTCAGTCAAATTCAGAAATGCTATGCAATCATGCTGTATGCTACAAGCTACAGCCAAACAACTTCGATTGTTTTATGTCTCTACAAGGTGCAGTTAATTTTGGCGTCAAATGATCCTTATATTTACGATGCCCCAAAACCTAATAGAACACCATCGATAAATCACATAATCAGCGAAATAATTTACGCCTCATCTGCAACGAATCTCACGAACTCAAGCGGTTATAATGAATATACAATGCTGTCTAACACCACTGACCAAAAAAATGTGCGACAGAAAACGGCTGGCTGGCTCAACCGAGTTAGGTACAGGATACTACAATGCAGTGCGCTTAAAAAACAAAAAAGTATAAACAAAAATAAGATGTAGCCATTATTTGTTAGGCATAGTAATAGAATTTAAAAAGATGAAGTAAGGTTTAAATTAAAATTCTTCTATTAATTTCAGCACAAAATCGCGTTAGTTTTTTAAGTTAAGTGTATAATATAACTCGGTTATTAAAAAAATATATTTTTTGTTTCTTTTTTCAAAATCTTCCTTTTTTATTAATGTACCCCTCCCCCTCAAGGTAAAGAGGTTTTAACCTTATGCAGACCTGTGCACGGTCTGAAAATGCCCCCCCGTTTTATTGGAGGATTTGCCCCCCGTTTTATTGCCCACACACCAAAAAATGAAAAAGTACTCTAAAATTATGACGCCATTTTTGACCTATGATGACGCCATCATAGCGAATTTTTTGCAGTTTTTAGCGTATTTCAATGTATTTTAAGCCATTTTAGACCTATTTTTACCTTATTTTCGCTTTTTTTGACCCTTTTTTCCCTTTTCCTTTCTTTTTTTCTCTTGTTTTTTCTTTTTTTTCTTTCGCCCCTGTTTGCCCCCCCCGTTTTATTGCCCCCCTTGTTTCAAAAAAATTGCCCCCCCGTGAGCCCCCATTTTGGAATTCCCCCCCCCCGTTTTAACCCCGGGGGGCAGTGCACATGTCTGCATATGGGCTATGGTGGGGAGGACTGAGGACTTGTAAGTTGATAAATGAACCCCTAAATTCTAAGACAGTATTTAACCCCCACACTATCATAGGTGACAGTCACAGTCTATACTGTAGGTTTCGACTTTCGAGTTCCCTACTAACTAAAGCAAAGTTGCTGCAAGCAAGCTTTTTAAAATTACAAAAGTATATGGCTTTTAGATGTGTCAAGAAAATTTTAGTTTGTATATACAAGAATTGTTTTGAAAGCTGCCTTTTTAAAAAAAAATTTATAGTCACCACTGCCACAGCAGTAAGAACATAATTTTGTATATTTTTATATCTTCGTTTTTAAAGCGCATTTAACTCGGTTAGATATCGAGCTTTACAAAGCGAAAATGCAGCTTGGGGCACCGTTTGTCTGTTAACTCTGCTTCTGCTCATATTTCTAGCAGTAATTAAAACAAAAATGTGGAAGGAACACACGCCCACCCAAGTTCTTATGATGCATGATGACGTGGATTACATGTCTTACTGCCAAGCTTCAGGTGAGTTTGGTTAACCCTTTCTGATTTCCACTGAGCTTTTTTAACTGAAGCTTTTGTCTCCCGCCATTCTAATTATCTCCCCTTTAAATTAACAGGGCATTGTAAAGATCTAAGGGCAAACTGGAAAGTACACCGACACCGTCCACCGACACCGACCAAATTCTACAGTAATTTTATTTGAATTTTTAGGTTTTGCTTAGGCTTAGAAATAATAAATGGTCGGTGTCGGTTGTTGTTGTTGAATAACCTGAAACTTATCTTCCCTATGCAGATTATGCAAAGGGCAGGCGCTAAGACAAGCCAGGAGGGGCGAAAATGTTTCACCCCTATGGTTATAAGACTCTTCGCCCAACATTAATAATGATGTTGGCAACCTTTACCGCTAGAGTTTTCACTACATGCAGTGTTCACCCATTCCAAGGTCTTTGTCTAAAGGATTTTTTAAGTCGCACCTAATATTGATCTTATTATTTAACGTCGTACATGGTCAGTATAGGTGTTCCTGCAAGGTCAATGCTACAAACTCTACACACAATAGAGCTGTATTTGTCCACTGGTTTGCTAGATGGAAAACTGCCATATGTGACCGACGTACAACAACAAACACTCTAGCCATGCCACGCTGGACACATTTCTATAAAAGAAAAGATCCAGCAACCAGGTTTAGGTGGTAGTGGAACCCGTAGGCCCGTTAGGTGCTGCCCGAAGGTCAGCACAGTCCTGGTGGCTCAATGGCATGTCGGTGGACGGTGTCGGTGTACTTTCCAGTTTGCCGATCTAAGTCTGGTCTAGATATGGATAAAGTTTAGCAAACAAAAACAATGGTAAGATTGCAAATTTCGAGGGTCAGGTATACTCCCCCCAAAAAATCCGGGAGGCTGCCCACCTATGGCCAAGGGGATTGTGTAAATGTGGCAACCCCGCCTTTTGGGCCAGCGGAAGTAAAAATTTGGGAGCTTACAGGGAAGATATTTTTAAAATTTTCTCGCACCTTGCTCCGCTCAGCGCTCGACACTTTAATACCTTTTTATAATTTTCAAGTAATGTTTCTGGTGAAATTTTTGAAAATTTTTTCGCCCTGCCCTGCGATTTTTTAAGTTGGGTATACGATTTTAAACCTAAAATTTTTGGCGTTGAACTTAAAAAAACAATACAAATAAAAGCGAAAATAGTGACTTCGTGTGAAGCGCGAAAATTTTACCCCTTTTTATTGTGTTTCTTAACGATATTTTGAAAATTTGTAGCAGGGACGTAACC
>JASAMX010012554.1:0-10190 GCA_030248175.1 Microlaimidae sp. YZB2_3
CCAGTCCGCATCCTTTTTGTATAGACTATAATTATAGTTGGTTAATTATAGACTAGTTCGGAATAAATTTTTTATTAGGAGAGGGTACAACAAGAAACTACTAGCAATCATAAAAGTAAAAATTGAGAAACAGTGAGAAATACAAAATTCAAGATTCAATATTTATTGGTTCAAAATCGTACACTTCTTCAAAATTTTCATAAATACATTTTTAAAACCAAAAGCAAAACAGTTTTTGACAATATTTTTTGCGTTTATACCTTCCAGTTTTTTAATGTTTCAATTACAGAAAATGCTTAATTTAAAAGTTCAGAATGGACTTTTTAAAATTAATTTTTTAATTTTAAATAGTTTTACAACCAAAACATTACAAAAACCTGTGTAGGTTTCAAATTAGTTTCAAACCACAAATTTCAACTTTATTTTTACTAATTCAAATTCATTGTTCACGAAAATTTTATTTTAAAGATGATGTCTAACTATTGTGACGTTTAAGTAGTCTATACAAAAATGATGCGGACTGGCGACAAAACTCGAACTTTGAAATGTTATATATCCATAACGGAGGTTAGAATATGTGCGGGACATATATGGGAGCATAGCTTAGACTCTTGGCTATCTTTTGAAAAGGTTAGGAAAAAATGTTTTTCGATGACGTCATCACTACAGCCGATGCGGTGAAAAAAACCTGGTCCAAAAAAAAACAAAACTTTTTTATTAGTACGAGATAAGAAACGCCGCTTGGTATGCTGTTAAAACATACTTTTCTGAGTTTTTTCTGAAAGTTTGAGCGAAATCGGCTCGCTCAATTTTTTTTTATAATGCGTTGAATGCGCGCGGTTTTCGCGATTTTTTGCGAATTTTTGCCACGCTAATACACTGTCCGAATTATTTATTTTGTTTTGCTTCCTGCTCAAAGTGTGTACGATATTGATCATATTGTTATATATTAAATGTCCGCCAATTTTTATTCCTTACTTTTGACCTAAAAATTTTTTTGGGGGTTGACCCCCCGGGGGCTAGGGGGGCAAACACGAATGCCAAAATTTTTTTTCAAAACCATCAAAAATGTAAAATTTATCACATATGACGAATTTTGATATATCGTTTGTGTAAAAAAACCTAATATTAAGCTTACAATAAGCTGTCAAAAATGACGAATTTAAAATTTGGAAGGATTCCAAGCCCGTATGCTGGCAGCAGCAAACCTTTAAATTAAAAAGTTTTACAAGAATAATAAACTTTAAAAGATTAGTTTTAAATTTTTTAAATTTATTTTGATTTAAAATATTAGAAAATGGTCCAAATAACCCCATGAAAACGCAACATAAATTTTCGTTAAAATTCCAAAATACTTCCTTACGTCATGCAAATTTTTGTTATTACGTCATAACTGATGATTTTTATTGGCTCTTCCGCAATTAAAATGACGCAATTCAGACCAGATCGCGGATTCAAACGTTTTTACACAAAAAATAGCATTACTTTAAAAAATTACATTGGGATATTGGCAAAAGTTGAGAGACATAGTTATTAGAAATTTGTTTTTGTGTTGACAAACGGGGAAACATGTTTGCAAGTAAGAAAACACTTAAAAAAGAGCATTTTTTAGCTGCGATATTTGGCAATTTTGTAGTAGGATTTTAACTTTGAAAATATGTTTTTCTAACAAAATAACCTGGAAATTCGAAAAAAATAAACTTTTAAGGCTTATTTTTTTGGAAAAGTTTTTAATTTAAAGGTTTGCTGCTGCCAGCATACGGGCTTGGAATGCTTCCAAATTTTAAATTCGTCATTTTTGACAGCTTATTGTAAGCTTAATATTAGGTTTTTTTACACAAACAATATATCAAAATTCGTCATATGTGATAAATTTTACATTTTTGATGGTTTTGAAAAAAAATTTTGAAAAAAATTTTCGGCATTCGTGTTTGCCCCCCCCCCTAGCCCCCGGGGGGTCAACCCCAAAAAAAAATTTTTAGGTCAAAAGTAAGGAATAAAAATTGGCGGACATTTAATATATAACAATATGATCAATATCGTACACACTTCGAGCAGGAAGCAAAACAAAATAAATAATTCGGACAGTGTATTAGCGTGGCAAAAATTCGCGAAAAATCGCGAAAACCACGCGCATTCAACGCATTATAAAAAAATTTGAGCGAACCAATTTCGCTCAAACTTTGTGTGTGTGTGTGTGTGTGTGTGTGTGTGTGTGTGTGTGTGTGTGTGTGTGTGTGTGTGTGTGTGTGTGCGTGCGTGCGTGCGTGCGTGCGTGTGTGTGTTCCCTAACTTTTCCCGAACCATCCAACGGATTAATGTAAATGATGTATCATTGAAAAGCTTATATCCCAGGGAAAGTTTTTAAAAGGGTTGAATTTTCAAAAAAAATTACATGGAGATATTTTTACTGGACAACGCATTTTCACCAAACAGTGGGGCCCCATGGACTTTGGAATTTAAAAAAAATTCTGTCTTTGAATTGGCTCATCTTTTCATCTTTTTTTCATCTTTTTTTCTTCTACTTTAACATCTTTTCTTTCTAAACACACGCCCGGAGAGAAATCGCCCCTTTTTCCTGCTCTATTCTTGGAGCATTTTTCAAGGCTAGTTACTATTTAGAGATTTTTCAAAATTTGTGAAAGGTGCGGTGCGGAGTCAAACTTTTGTCTTCGATTTTGATGATTTTTTGTAAAAACCTTACCCCGGCCACAATAGCCCACAAAAATAGCATTTTTTGACAATGCGGTACTTGTAAAATTGCTTAATGGATATAAAAATTTAAGTTACAAAATATGGACTTAAAGAAAGCGGTTACATTCTATTTTAATTTGATACTTTGATTGTTAAAATTGGTGCAGTATTTGTTGATATATTGCGTGTCCCGTACAAAAAAACCCTCGAATTTTTCGCTTAAACCACGGAATGTATGAAAAAATGTTGGGCAAACTTAATTACCACTTTGGCGGTACATTTAACACCCAACAACTATCGTGCGGGCAGAAAAAAGTACAGTATGTATCATGTTTACTATTTTCCCATTTAAAATACTTCCTAACCACCCAACGAATTCAGGTGAATGAGATATCATTGTGTGGCGGAGAGTGCGTGGTAGGCTAGTAAATAATTTATATTAATTATCGCTAACATTAAGTTGTCATACCGCCAGCTTACAAACGCGTATCATGTCATGTTCAAATTACAGTAGTTTGCGCCGGTCGCCGCGCGTGTCAAATTAAACCATTCCAAGCAGTAAAATCGCTCCGCACGGTGTGCGGGCACCAAGGATTTCATGTTATTGTTTAGCGCGCACTTATTGTAAAAGGTCGTTGTTCCCTACCTTCTTGATAGGGACCCTCGTTATGTCGGCAGATACATCTTAGGTTAGTTTATAATGTTTTTAAGCCTATTTTTTTGAACTCCTTGAGTAGCCGACATCTGCGATTGGTCTAAGCCAATCTAGGTAGGTATTGTGTGTTGAGTGGAAGTAACTTGGTGGCTGACCAGGGTACTTCCTTGAGATAGGATTTGGCGACCTTAGATAAAACTCAAAATAGCGGAATGGCTCCGATCGTTCATAGCCAGTGCAGGTAATCTTTAAAGGGAATTGCACGTAGAGTCCATAGGTAAATAAATAGCCAAAAAGGCTAAGGGTTTTAAATATAAGTTAGGAGGTGAGATACCCTCTCAGGGTTAATTGTTAATAATTAACTGCGTTTAAACAACTCGTGTTAATAGTTATTTTGTTAAACAAACCCAAATTTCCTAAAAATACTTAAAATGTTGTTTCAGCTAAAACGTTCCTTTAAGTCCTCCACGTGTAACTCATGGGGCAGGCACCTTTGTTACGTTTTTAGTTTAAACCATAAAGCAACTAGCTTTATTTTCCGCTCAAAATTTTGTTATTCTCTTTAAAAAAATCGTAAATCGTAAATCTACTAACCTTGCTCCCCCCAACGCGGTTAGTTACCCTAGTAATCTTTGGTAATAAAATTCTTTGTGTAAAAGTGTAAACAAATCAATCAGGCCTAGCATGCCCTTCTTTATATAATAACAATTCACAATTTACCAGACTCTTATTAACATGAGTAATATAAAATTACCGTAACAAAGCATATCTTATACGACACAACCAAAACACGACTGTCCACTTTTAGCGAAAACCTCCGCTTATTTTAATAAACGTATCGATAACCTTTATGTTTTGTGAAGTAAAGTATTAGGGTGTAAAAGCAATCCCTTTCCAAATAGTTCAGTTTAAAGCTATCTAACTACATAAGGGGAATCCTTAGTGTAACTTTTTGTGGCGCCTAACTTTGGAGTTAGGACCATCTTCCAACTAACTAATTTTTCAGACCGTTGCACTTAGGTTTCACCTTGTCAACAAACGCCCTCTCGAGTTCTATCCTTCACCCGGATATCATTGACAAATCCATTATCAAAGTAACAACCATCATTTTTGAGGGAACTGTGCTCACAATTCCAAAATCAAATCTTCCTTTTTTTGCACCTGTATAGCTAATGTTCCACAGGGTAAACAATACTTCTTTTGGCCCACTTCTCATATGGCCAACGTTCCAGTAAAGTGCTGAAAACTGCTTTTTCAACATCGTTCTTTTTGCCAAATTTTTGTAAGGAAACTGCCCTCAGTTCCCATATTAAATAACACTTTCTGCGCCGGTTGTGCTAATGTTTCGCAAAATAAATATTTATACCTGATAAATTAACACCTTACTCAACGCGAAATAATAGAATAATAAATAACTCTCTTTCACGGTTATTTTGTAGGGACTGAATTCTTCAGTCCTCAAGTTCTTTCTGTTCCATCGCACACATGTTTTACCGTGATTATGTCATATAGTTAAAACTCTTAGCGCCAAGAATAAAGTTGGAGTTGCAAAAAGTTCAACAACCAATATTTGACCAACCTGATATACGTATCTGCTCTATCTTTTCAAACTCATAAACTTAGCGTTTCATCAGGTCTAAAAGTATTTCTACAGGTTAGTACAGGGACCCCACTCGGTCCTGCAGTTATTCTTGCAACGGTTGTCTATTTTTTCAACGGAATTTTTTGAAGAGGTTGGAGTTCCCAACCTTGATTTTTACACCCACCGTGTTTATGTTTCAAAAGAACCATATAATTAATACAAAGCAACTCATAGAGTGTAGCGGAATGTAGATTGCTTGGTTGGCTTTTGGTATCCATGCCAACATCTCTAAATTTGTACGCTAAGGGAACTTCTCCAGTGACAGCTGGCCTTACCCCACGTCGTGTTCCCGACTTAACCTAACAGTTTAGAGGGTGTGTCGTATAAATCCCCACTCACTCCGTAAACTCTATACGTGCCATTCCCTAACCATTTGTAAGGACCAGAACGGAACTATTGCTTAGGAGTAAAATTGTAGGAATAAAATACAGGAGTACTATGTGTAGCGAGCGACAGGTTCTCTATTACCGGCTAGACCCCTGTCTGGCCATTACAATTGGGATCTCATACCCCAGGGAATGTCGTATGGGGGTTAAAAATTAAAAAAAAAATTACATGGACATTTTAGGGCGGGACAACGCATTTTCTCCAAAGGTGGATCCTATTTATTTTGAAGTTGAGAAATTTTTTGTCTTTGAAAATAGCTCAAACTTATTGGCAAAAATAATTAGTCAATGAAAAACCAAAATATCATGTTTTTTTAAAAAAAAATATGAACAAGGATCTACAGAAGAGTTTTCATATCTTGGAAAACAAAATGGAAAAAAAACGAAAAATTATCTACATCAAACTTGAGCGTTTTTGCTAATATTTTGATGGTCTTTTTTAATGTTTCAATAGTATTTTTATAATCATATGCAAATTCTTCTTGAGACTTCAAAGTACAATTTGTTGAAGCTACCTGTGGGTAAATTAAACCTGGACGACCTGCATAACCTCCAGAATTAAATCAAATATTTCAAACTTTCAGATTGACTATTTTAACAAAAAGTAGCCTGTGTCAGCCATGCGGCTGAAAAATAACTATTTCTGTATTTTTTTAGATTTATTTGCTAAATTTCTTAAAATTCAACCCTCATGATAATTCCATGACTCGTAAGCTTTGCAATGATACCTCATTTAACCCACTTTCTTTTGTGGTTAGCAAGTTCCCCCTTTTTGATGGAAATGCTTTGTCCAGCATAATGATATCATAAAGATGTTCATGTGTAACTTTCTAAAAAAAACATAATATTCTGGCTTTTCATTGGCTAATTACTCTAACAAATAAGTTTAAGTATTTTCAAAGACAAAAATTTTTTCAACTTCCAAAGTCAATAGGGCCCCCTTTCTGTAAAAATGCGTTGTCTAGCCTAAAAATGTCTATGCAATTTTTTTAAATTTTAACACGTTTCTAACATTCCCCGATATGTAAGCTTTGCAATGATATCTCATTTAGCTCAATCCTTTCTCTGGTTGGTGAGGGAAGTCGTTTCCTTCTTTAATAAAAAATTTGTCGTTGTCCAGCATTAAGATGTTGATGTTTATTTTACCAAAAAACATGATATTCTAGCGCTTAAAACTGGCTAATTACTCTAACCGATAAGTTTGAGCCAATTCAAAGACAGAATTTTTTTTTAAATTCCAAAATCCATGGGGCCCCACCGTTTGGTGAAAATGCGTTGTCCAGTAAAAATATGTCCAGGTATTTTTTTTTTTGAAAATTCAACCCCCTTATAACTTTCCATGGAGTTTAACGTATAAACTTTTCAATGATACATCATTTACCTTAATTTGTTGGGTGGTTCGGGAGGAATTAGGGAACACACGCACACACACACACACACACACACACACACACACACACACACACACACACACACACACACACACACACACACACACACACACACACACACACACACACACACACACACACACACACACGCACACACACACACACACACACACACACACACACACACACACACACACACACACACACACACACACACACACACACACACACACACACACACACACACACACACACACACACACACACACACACACACACACACACACACACACACACAGACACTCTCTTATACTCTTATTATAATTATTCTAAAGCTCATTTCTTAAAATCGATATTCCTCCTTCGTTACTGAATAAAAATAAAAACTTGAAAATAAAAATAAAAAATAAAAACAAAATAAAAACTTCTAACCGCCCAATAACAGCCTTTTGCAACAATCAGGAGTGTACAGAGCATACAGCGAACAGCTCCTGATAGAAACTGCACAATAACAACAGATGGCAGTGCTTGATTGCTATTGGTGGCGGAAATTGCACAACGCCATCTACTTCAACCGCGCGGAAAACGGTGAAAACAATGAAATATTTTTTGTTAATTCTTGATTTATTGATGAAAAAATTAATTTAAAGTTTTATTAAAAAAATAATTGCAATTATCAGTGGCGCGGGAGGCCCCGCGGCAGTTTAGCCTCACAGCACCGCGCCAACTATTGACTAGTTCGGAATAAGGGTTTTTTAGTGTTAGGAAGAGGGTACAATAACTACTAGCGCCAATCATATGAAAAGGGAAAATTGAGAAACAGCGAGCGAATAGTACATTTTAAGGTTTAAAATATTTCAAATATTTATTGGTTCAAAATCTCGTGCCCTTCTCTTCAAAATTTCTTAAATACTTTTTAAATTTTGCAAAAGCAAAAGCAGTTTTTGAGGATTTTTAGTTTTTGCCGCTTCGTAGGTACGGCGCTGCTGGCGCGCTTGGTTCCCAGTTTTTTAATGTTTCAATTACAAAAAATGCTTAATTTAAATGTTTGGAATGGACTTTTTAAAATTAATTTTTAAATTTTGAATAGTTTTACAAGCATTATTAAAAAAAACCTATGTAGGTTTAAAATTAGTTTAAAAGCCCAAATTTCATCTTTATTTCTACTAATTCGAAATCACTGTTCACAAAAATACTATTTTAGTGATGATTTCTAACTATTGTGACGTTTAATTAAAAAACCAAAATTTATTTAGCACAAACTGATATATTAAAGCACTTCAACGTAGTGAAACATATCATTGTGTAGCAATTTTTATGAAGTATAGGTTTAAACTTAAGAAACTTAGAAAACTAAGATTTTTTCTAATTTTCTTTTTTTCTTTTTGTACCCTCTCTCGTACAGTAAAAGACGCTTATTCCAAACTAGTCTATAATTAACCAACTATAATTATAGTCTATACAAAAAGGATAGGGACTGGCGACAAAACTCGAACTTTAAAATGTTATATATACATAACGAAGGTTAGAATATGTGCGGGACATATATACATATAGGAATAGGAGCATAGCTTAAACTCTTGGCTATCTTTTAAAAAGGTTGGAAAAAAAATGTTTTTTCGATGACGTCATCACTACTGCCGATGCGGTAAAAAAACCTGGTCCCAAAAAAACAAAACTTTTTTATTAGTACAAAATAAGAAACGCCGAAACATACTTTTCTGAGTTTTTTTTTCTTCTGAAAGTTTCAGCGAAATTGGCTCGCTCAATGTTTTTTATTATGCGTTGAATGCGCGCGATTTCGCGATTTTTCGCGAATTTTTGCCACGCTAATACACTGTCCGAATTTATTATTTATTTTGTTTTGCTTCCTGCTCGAAGTGTGTACGATATTGATCATATTGTTAAAGATTAAATAGTCCGCAAATTTTTATTCCTTACTTTTGACCTAAAAATTTTTTTGGGGGTTGAGCCCCCGGGGGCTAGGGGGAGGACAAACACGAATGCCGAAAATTTTTTTAAAAATTTTTTTTGAATACCATCAAAAATGTAAAGTTTACCACGTATGACGAATTTTTATATGTTGTTTGTGTAAAAAATCTAATATTAAGCTTACAATAAGATGTCAAAAATGAAGAATTTAAAATTTGGAAGCATTCCAAACAAGCCCGTATGTTGGCAACAGCAAACCTTTAAATTAAAAACTTTTCCAAAAAATAAGCTTTAAAAGTTTATTTTTTCGAATTTCCAGGTTATTTTGTTAGAAAAACATATTTTTAAAATAAAAATCCTAATACAAAATTGCCAAATATCGCAGCTAAAAAATGATCTTTTTTAAGTCTTTTCTTACTTGCAAACATGTTTCCCCGTTTGTCAACACAAAAACAAATTTTTTTTTTACTAACTATGTCTCTCAAATTTTGCCAGTATCCCAATGTAATTTTTAAAGTAATGCTATTTTTCTTGTAAAAACGTTTGAATCCGCGATCTGGTCTGAATTGCGTCATTTTAATTGCGGAAGAGCCAATAAAAATCATCAATTATAACGTAATAACAAAAATTTGCATGACGTATAGAAGTATTTTGGAAATTTAACGAAAATTTATGTTGCGTTTTCATGGGGTTATTTGGATCATTTTTTAATATTTTAAATCAAAATAAATTAAAAAAAGTAAAACTAATCTTTTAAAGTTTATTATTCTTGTAAAATTTTTCTAATTGAAAGGTTTGCTGCTGCCAGCATATGGGTTTGAAATCCTTCCAAATTTCAAATTCGTCATTTTTGACAGCTTATTTTAAGCTTAATATTAGGTTTTTTACACAAACAATATATCAAAATTCGTCATATGTGATGAATTTTACATTTTTGATGGTTTTAAAAAAAAAATTTGAAAAAGATTTTCGGCATTCGTGTTTGGACCCCCTAGCCTCCGGGGGTCAACTCCCAAAAAACATTTTAGGTCGAAAATAAGGACTAAAAATTGGCGTACATTTAATATATAACAATATGATCAATACCGTAGACACTTTGAGCAGGAAGCAAAACAAAATAAATAATTCGGACAGTGTATTAGCATGGCAAAAATTCGCGAAAAATCGCGAAAACCGCGCGCATTCAACGCATTATAAAAAAAAATTTGAGAGAGCCGATTTCGCTCAAACTTTCAGAAAAAACTCAGAAAAGTATGTTTTAACAGCATACTAAGCGGCGTTTCTTATCTCGTACTAATAAAAAAAGTTTTGTTTTTTTTGGGACCAGGTTTTTTTTACCGTATTGGCTGTAGTGATGACGTCATCGAAAAACATTTTTTCCTAACCTTTTCAAAAGATAGCCAAGAGTCTAAGCTATGCTCCCATATATGTCCCGCACATATTCTAACCTCCGTTATGGATATATAACATTTTAAAATTCGAGTTTGTCG
>JASAMX010012556.1:0-27411 GCA_030248175.1 Microlaimidae sp. YZB2_3
ATGTTCTTCGTTCAGTTACGTATTGCTATCAATGAATTAAATAATAATTGGTAAGGTAATAATTGGTAATATTTAAATAATAAAAGTTATATTATAATAATTATAATAAAGTAATTTTTTACGCTTTTCAGAGGGTTTTTTGTTCAAATCCTGGACAGTTTCACGAATCTTGGACCCATCGTCGATATGGTTGTTGTGGACTTGGAACGTCAAGGTCAAGGCCAGCTTGTTACATGTTCTGGGGCCTTTAAGGTATTTTCTGTTTGTTTTCCTTTCACTTATCATAAAGAGTTTTTGTGTTAAAAATTTGCAGAGTAAATGTAAATATTTATATAATTAATAATATGATAATATTGTCATAAGAAAAAATATTAATTTTGCAAGGTTTAATGTATATCTTATTAATGTTTTTTTGCTGCCTGAGTTAAACTTTTCTCCCTTACACCTACACGTCATATAAAATGAGGCAATACAAGAATTTAGTAATGACAAAGCGAAAACATTTTGTTTGCCCTATAGTTATGCCTCAGGTGTTCTTGCATTATGCGAAAGTTCATAAATAAATAGTTAATTACCTTGTCCGAGACCGTTGAATATGGTGGCAAACAAAAAATATTTACAGTAGGAATAGTAATATATTTGAACTTGATGAAAAACGACCTTAAATTTTAAGAATAGACAAGACGAAATAGGTGTTAATCTTTCTGATGTTAAAAAAATGTTTTTAAAATCAATTACATGTAAATTGATTCAGATTTTTCGGTGACCTAATTCCCCATTTTTAAAATGCCCCCTCCTCTGTTAAACCCCCGGGTGGCATTGCACAAGTCTGGAAAACGTATTTCAGCAGGACCAGGGGTGCAAAATGCGCAGCGACACTGAGAAAAAGGTTATTATTTTAGTTTCTAAAAAGGTCTATCAGGCTGGACCACAGGTGGGCAGCCTCCCGGATTTTTTTTTGGGGGGGGGGTATACCCGACCTCCGAAATTCGGGGGGGGGGTGTCCCAAAATTTTTTGAGGTATACCTCAAATACCCTGTTTTTAGCGTTTTCAGTACTGGGACGGGGACCCCCCAAATTTTAGGGGGGAAGATGTCCGAGGTACCCCTAAATTTAAGGGGGGGGGTGTCGGCAATATTCGGAATTTCTAGGGGGTCGTATAACCATAGGTGGGCAGCCTCTCGGATTTTGGGAGGGTATAGGGGGGGGGTGGAATTTTAGGGCGGGGTGTCCAGCAAGACCCAAATTTTGAGGGGGGGTGTACCCAATATTTCCGCGCTGCCTTAAAATGAGCTTAAAACGCGTAAAAAAACGTAAAACAAGCTTATAAATGCTTTAAAACTGTGTAAGATTAAAATAAGACCTTATTGTAACTTATAAATTTTATTTTTTTAATGCTTTTAATAATAATGTGCAATGGCGCAGTCAGGATTTCATTTCAGGGGCGTCGGGCTGGGGGGGAGAAGAAAAATTGTTATCAAAGCAGCCCGAAGCGCCGCCGCCTGCACCGTGTAGCGGCGCCAGCCGACGCGAAGCGAGCGTCCGCCGGGGGCCTGGGGGGTGTCCCCCCAGCCGCCGGAGGCGAAAATTTTTTAAAATATATACTAAAAACGGCTTAAAAATCGTCTCCTGGTGATCGCGTGAACATACATTTTACTTTTGTTTTTTTACCTAATTTCTACATAATTTTCTGTGATGTTAAAAATTCAGTCAGAAGGGTTCGGGGGGAACAATGCCCCCTGGAGGAGAAAATTTATAATTTGAGGCGCTAAAATACACTAGAAATTTTAATTCCAAATGATACTAATTACAAAATTTAAGGTTTTTTATAGCTATACTATACATTTATAACATGTGTTTAAAACGTTAAAAAAAGGATAATAGTGTTTATAGTAGTTTTATTAAACATGTATGCCTTAACTACTAATGGGATAATCGATTTGCAATTGAAAAACTAAGATAAATTGCCAATTTAAACTGCCCGCGTAGCGGTGAAATTTAAACTGCCCGCGTAGCGGGGGAATTTAAAGGTAATAAAAGGTAATGAACGGGGAAATAAGGTAATAAACACTCCGCGCGAAGCGCGGAAAAATTTTTTAGTCCTTTTATAACACTTAAAAATTTTTCTTTGGGAGGCGAATTTGGGGGGGGGGTGTCCCCGACTACCCCAAATTTAAGGGGGGGGGGTGTCAGCAAAATCCGAAATTTTGGGGGGGGGGGGTATAACCCCCCCCCCCCCCAACCCCCCCCCCCCTCTGCCCACCTATGCGTATAACCCCCAACCCCCCCTGCCCACCTATGGGCTGGACTCCTTCCCCAGTGAAAGATCGTTTGTTTATCCGCGACTAAAATTCCTGTGCTGTTGTAATTAGCGCGTAAAGTAGTATTTGTAAACATGCAAATGCGGATAAACAAACTGCTTTTTGCTTGCGGAAGTGATATACGTAAGTTTTGCACTGCAGGTGGAGGTGCAGAATAATACTGTGTTGGTACACTGTTTCAGTAGGAAAGCTAATTTTGTTACTTATAGGAAGGATCCCTAAGAATTATTAGAAATGGTATTGGTATAAATGAATTGGCGTCTATTGATTTGCCCGGTATAAAAGGAATCTGGTCTCTCACATTTTCGGAACCCGGTAGGTTTCTAAAAATCTTTTGCTAAGTTTAAGTGTTGCATTGCGGGAAAAATTTTTTTTATGAAAACAAAAAAAATGTTTGTTAAGCAATTATGTCAATAATTGTAGGCTTCACTCTTTATTTGTTTAGGTGATACCCAAAATATGGAAATTACTCGAGACAACACAGCTTCTTATGACAGGGGTCGCGCTTTGCACAATCTTCTAATGATTAGTTTTGTGGGTCAAACGAGAACTTTATTGTTAACAGGGGAAGAAGTCGAGGAAAAAGAGCTTGAAGGTAAAAACAAAGTTGATTCGAATCTATGCAGATTATGTCTCTATACAAAGTTAAAATCAGTTTTTAAATTTCCCCTTGATTATAATTTTGTGACTAAAGGTGATTTTCTTTTTTTTTATTGGTTAAAACTCACATCTGCTCCTTAAAATCCCCTGATAGGGGTGGGGCCTTGACTAACATTCTACATCAACAACAGTGCTGATATAGGGTGTGGGTGGTAGGCGGCAATATGGAATATCCATCGCCGGCCCGCTTCAGCTATAAAAAAAACAAACTGCATTTTAATGCTTAAAATAATACGAAGACTCAAATTAATCTGTATTTTCTAAATGATAGGTGTAAATGGAGACGATCAAACGTTTTGGGCTGGAAATATTCAACCTTTAGGAAATATAGTTCAAGTCACAGCTAGCGGAGTTCGACTTATCAAAGCTACGGGTAAGAAAACATTTTTTAAGAAAAATAATCTCATTAAACATTATTATTTTCCTAAGTTTTTTTATTTAAAAAATGGTCTTGATTTAATGTTTTAAAAAATTAAAAGAAAAAAGATTAAAAAAACTGACGTCATCTCGGTCTCAACTTATTTTTTGATTTAAAATAACCGAAACTTGGGTAAATTTACATGATAGGCATGGGGACCGACCGCCCTGTCCTGCATTAAGAGATCTGACCAAAATTAAACGAATCATACTGACCCCTAAATCTAAGTAATTTATCCATTTCAGTGTTGAGAGTTTAGATTTAGATTTATAGCGAAAGAAAACCCAGAAAGTTTGTTTTGCTGTTTATGCTTTTCGGGATATTATCATTTTATTGTAATTGCATTGTAATGCATTCTATACGCTTTTCCTAACTTTTCAAAATTCAAAATAAGACCTATTTTGCAATTTCTCGAAGGAGGGCTTGAGGTTAAACTTACGTTTTAACAGGGGAAGTGTGTTGTTGTTTATAGCAAATTGCTCAGGATGTGCTGTGCTTCAGGAACCTGACCGAATTCACTGGTCTTCCCCATAGATCTTCTAATTTGAGTGCTGTTGGATGTTGAGGGCATATAAATAGGTGTTTGACGTCATGAGGTTTTCCCCTGTAGTGGGGGCATTCGTTCTTAATAGAATTGTTGATTCTGGATTTTAATGAGTTGAGACGGTGGTAGCAAAGTCCGGATATAAGTTGCGCAAGGAAGGTTCTGGTCTGGACTGCCTGGGGAGTTGCTCAGCAGCAAGCACTCGCTTATAAGCGAGCACTCGCTTATGTCGATTTGTGGCGGTGTTCTTTTTAGTAGCGCGTTAGGCTGAAGTTGCGAAATGTTTTCTTTGACAAAGTATGAGTGAATGTTTAATTGGATAGTTTTTTCCGTAATCGTGTGGTTGTAAAAACTTTTCGCCGTAGGTCCGAATTTTGATCGCTAAAAATTGTGTTGAAAGAAGATTGGTGTGATTTTCTATTGGTAGGAATTTAGTCTCTTGATGAAGATGATTGATTGGGGCCATTTTGTGACAGCCGCGTGCTATTCTGAAAGCCGTGTTTAGTGTGGATTGTAGTTTTTGAAAATGAGATTTAGATAGATTGGGTGACGATATTGGGGCTCCGTAGTTGAGTAAACACCCATTCCCAAGTATGTTACTAGCATAATTCACACCAATCGCGTCCCAAATATTTTTTTATTTGATTCTACTATTTAGGTTCGGCTTCTTTGATCTCCAATTGGTCCCCAACTGGTGAGGACAAAAGAATTAGTATAGCTTCAGTGAATCCTAACACAGGACAGGTAGTCTTGAATTTCGACTCTTAATTTTCACGCTGTTGTAATATTTGTATTGTTCATTAAACTGATTTTTTTTTCAAAAAACTTTTTTACTTTTAGTCGAAAATTCCAGGGATACTCAAAAAAAGCTTGTTTTATAAGTATTTTTGTAGTTTTATCATGATTTTTTATTCTTTATCTTCATTTTTTCACACAGTTGTTCATGACATGTGAACAAAAAATGGACTCTTGAGTTAGCGATATACAGCATATTAGCGTATAGTACAATTTGTGATGTGACTTCAGTACAATTGAAAGTATAGTAACTGTATTACAAAAAACGCAACCAAAGTTTAATTATTTAGTATAATATTGGGTTATAAAATTTAGATATGCTTAGCAGCAGGAAAACACATTTTTTACTTAGAAGTTCAAAATGAAAATGTTATTATGGTATCAACAACAGTTTTGGATTTTGAGGTGGCCTGCCTGGATATTTCAAGCATAAGTAAGTTACAATCAAGTCACTGTTTTTTATTCCCCCCAATTATTAAATTCTTTTTGTAGCTAAAGATGGAACTTCATTTTTGGTCATAAAAAATTTTCAGCTCTGGATACCAAAAAATAGCTCGACTATTTACGTAGGTAATATAATTCTTACCAGTATTTATGACAATTTCAATTTTGTTTAAATTTAGGTTCTTCAACCGAGCGCTCTGAACTATGTGCCGTTGGTTTGTGGACAGATATCTCTGTTAGATTGTTGACTTTACCCGATCTAAAAGTTATAGTAAGTTTAATAATTAAAACTGAACTTTAAAAAACATTATAATAAGTTATACTTTTATCAGAGCATTTGTCATATTTTGACAGATTTTTATATTATAACAATAAAGGTTCCAACAATTTGTTTTTACTCTAAAGGTCGGTTCATACTTATAAAAAAACGTCCTTTGGACAAAGCCCAAAGGACTTTTGTCCTTTGGACTTTGTCTAAAGGACAAAATCCAAAGGACAACGTATTCATACTTTTGTCCTTTGGACTTTTCCCTTTGGATTTTGTCCTTTGGACTTTTCCCTTTGGACTTTGTCCAAAGGACAAATTCTAAGTAGCGTTCATACTTCGTCCAAAGGCAAAAGTCCAAAGGACGTTTTGGCTTTTATAAAATTCTCCTTTGGACAAAGTCCAAAGGACGTTTTGTCATAAGTATAAACCGACCTTAAGGGCAGGTTCACATCGAAGTAACAAGTGACAGCACGTTTCGCGCGCGATTATACCTTTAGTTCCAAAATTAAAAAACATAGATTTTGATTGTATATTGCCTCTTTTTTAAGCAAACTGGTTTATATTAAATAAAAACCAAAATTAATAAACCTTGACGAAACAGACATGCTCACGCCACAAAATTGTTTTAATGCTACTTCCGGCGTGGCCATGCAGAGCCGCACTGTCGCACCAATTTTTTGTGATTATTAGAAGAATAAACAAGAGTGTATTTTGTTGAATAAGGTTTGCATTATTTAATTATGGTAAAATTTAAAATGATAAGTGAGATTAGCGATACATAAGCTAGTAGTGATGGTCAGTTCCGGGTTCTGGAGGTTTCGAGCAAAATTTGAAATTGCGGTTCCGGATTTTTGGAAAATGTCAATTCCGGTATCGGTTCCTGTTGCGGATTTTTGGAAAATCTTAATCCCGGTTCCGGTTTTGGTGTTTCGGGGTTTCGCAGTTTTATAGGCAGTTGCGGGTTCCAGATATTCCTAGCAAAATTGAAATTCCAGTTCTGGTTCTTGTTCCGCAGTTCCGCCCATCAGTATAAGCTAGGATAGTTTAAGCATTGTAAATGAAATAATTAGCACGTTATGACGTTAAAAAAATTTTTTTGTAATATTAGGTAAATGAACCTTTGGGCGGGGAAATTATTCCCCGAAGTGTATTAATGGCTAAATTCGAAGAACAACTTTATTTATTAGCAGCACTTGGCGATGGAACCCTCTTTTACTATAACATGGATAAAACAACAGGTAAAATATGTTTTCATAAATAATTACGGTTACGATGTGTTTTAATAATTAGTTTGGCCCCTGCCTAGTTGTAGCTTTTTTGGGTATTTATTCGTTGGCCCGTTTGTTAACAGTATCGCTAAACATTGTGGGCCAGTGCAATTTTGTGCGTTTAGCCTTTATTGCTAAAAGTCTGTGTGGGTGCAAGTTTTCTGGCTTTGCATACAGAAAAATTCAACGTGTTGAACGTTAATCTGTACTCGCCTGTCATTAATAGAGTACTGCAGTGCTTCTGCAATGCATAACTTGATAAAAAAGGTCAAAAAATTCAAATTTCGAACCACTTATTTTACTTAATATTTTGAAATAAAATTGTGACCTTTAGGAGCGTTGGGTGACAGGAAAAAGGTGACGCTGGGTACTCAACCGATTTTACTCCGCTCTTTCTGCAGTCGGGGATCTATGAATGTCTTTGCTTGCTCGGACAGACCCACTGTTATCTACTCTTCCAACCAGAAACTGGTAAACAAGTTAAAAAAATTTTAGCCGTTAATTTAAGCCTGGTCAGCTTTATAGTGAGCATGGTTACAGGTTTTTTTAATTTTAAGGTATGACTTTCAATTTTCAATAATTCTGGAGCGAAAATGTAAAAAAACGACTAGGTTTTTTTTTACAAACGTCGGAAAAGTCTGATTGTGGGTATTTAGGAAAAATTCCTGATTTAGTTTTATTTAATTTACTGAAATATTTTTTTTTTGTTTTTTAACTATGTGTCACATAATAATTCTGATTGAATACTATAGGTATTTTCAAATGTCAACTTGAAACTGGTGGCCCATATGTGCCCATTGAACAGCAGCGCCTACCCAGACAGTCTGGCAATGGCGGATGACCAATGTTTAATCATAGGTAATAAAAAGCAATTACAATACAAACTATGGTATTTCGTGTAGGTGTATACAGTTTTTTATTATAAAATGTCTTAAATATAAAATATTTTATCCTTTGCTTTAATCTCCATTCCTTTTTAGATATTTTAATTATTACAATACAATTAAACAGACAGTAAAACTGTACGGTATCTGAAAATTTTCCTCTTCTATTCCTATAATAATCCCATTTTATTTTTTACTAGTTCGTTTTAAAATGTAAAAAAAACTTTTAAACATTCTTTTAACGCTGATTTAAGTTTTTTAATTACGGAGTTCTTCGGGGTTGACTTGTTGATTATAATTAAAAATGCTGGATTGATGTATAAATGTTTAGAGAATTAGTTTTAAAACAATTTACTGCCTGTAATAGGTTATTTCTATTATTTAATAACTAAAATCATAGTGTTTTGGTTTAGTAGGTTTTTATTTATAATGTTTTATAAACTTCAGAATGTTTAAAGTTCTATGTTTTTTAAAGAAAAGCGTAGAATAAACAATTTTAAAATTTCAACAGTTTTAACGTTTTCAAATTCTTTTGTTTAAAACGTCCGGCAAAAATCCAGGATTTTTGATTAAGCTATTTTAAATCAGTTTTAAGATATTTAAGATATTTTGTAACGAAAATAACCAGTTTTTCCCTTTTACCCCCTCCATTTTTTTTGTTTTCGGTTACTACATCGTCTGAAAAAAATTTAGCTTAAAAAATTTTAGGGAGAGAAACAGCATAGAAATAGGGGTTATACTATAGTACAAAAATCTCGAAACATTGACAATTCTTTAAAAGTTAATTTAGGGTTACTGGGAACACCATCCCCCGTAAAACGTGTAGAGGGGGCTTAATACTAAAGACGCTGATACTGTGGTTTTTTAGGACAGTGTTCTCTAATTTTAAGCATTTACTACATCCCTAATCAGGTATGAGGCATATTATGTCTATAGACGCATTCTAATATTTTTCAATAAACAGTACTTTAGATCTGTGCACCGTCTGGAAATGCCCACCCCGCTTTATTGGAGGATTTGCCAACCCCCCGTTTTATTGCCCCCCCCGCTCAAAAATGAAAAAGTACCCAAAAGTTATGGCGCCATTTTTGACCTATAATGACGCCGTTATCGCAAAAATTTTGCAGTTTTTAGCCTATTTCAATGTATTTTAAGCCATTTTGGACCTATTTTTACCTTATTTTCGCTTTTTTGTCCCTTTTTTTCCTTTTTACCTTCTTTTTTCTCCTTTTTTCTCTTTTTTTTTCTTTCTCTCCTGCTTGTTTCCCCCCCCCCGTTTCAAAAAAGTTGCCCCCCCTTTGTGCCCCCCGTTTTGGAATTGCCCTTTCCAATAAAACCCCCGGGGGGCAGTGCACACGTCTGGTACTTACCAGAGACCCCTTTCAGTAAAACACGGCCACAGTTTTTTTCCGTAATTTTTAAAATCAGCTGCATTGTAAGTTGCGATAAAGTTTAGGCACAGTAGATGAAATACAAAAGCTTCACATTCGTACAGTTCCCTTGGGTGAAACACCGCGCAGAATAGCTTATCAGGAACCAACTCAAAGTTTTGGCGTTATTACAGTTAGGTAAGTGTACTGTAACACAAACAATGGTAATTAAAAACTTGTTTAATGCCAACTTTGAATTTTTCTCCAGTAGCAGTAATATGTTTGATTTTATTAATTAATTTTTCAACAAAAAAAATTATATTTCTTTAAAAATTCTTAAATCACAAGCGGTTTTTATATTGCTTAACGTATTTTTTATTGGTTTGAAATGTACTTTTTATTGAGTAAGAGTAGTATAAAATAATAGAGTATGTATAAACTTCACACTGCCTCCTTTTTTTCCTTTAAATAATTCACTCTATTATTCTTATGATCATGACTAGTGTATAGTAATATTATTATGTTATATTATTGTTTTGGTGATTTTTATTATAAACATCACCAAAATTCAACATAATAAAATTATTATACATTGATTTTGTTTAGGTATGACGTTATGGGTGCCGATGGAGAAGGGATTTCGCGTCCAAGCGCCTCATCACTTGCTCCGGCGACAAGTCAAAGTGCAGCGCCTACGGCTCGACCAACCACATCTGGGGGTAAGCTTATTATATTAACTTTTATATGTATAATAACCAAAATAACATAACCTGGCCATAGACGTATTTTTAGCGCAATTTCACCTGTCTATTATTATGGAAATAAAACCATTGTTTTTTATAGAAGGCAGTGGCGAGCAAGATGAATTAGAAGTTCACAGTTTTCTCATTTTGGATCAGAACACATTTGAAGTGGTTCATGCTCACACGCTCGGTCCCCACGAGCATGCAATAAGCGTATACAGGTGCGAAAATTTATAGTTATTATTTTTTCCCGTTCACTTTTCAGGGCTGGGCGGGGTCAATAATTTATTTTTGAGCATAAATAGGCAAGAAGCTTTGGAGTGAGTGTTTGTTCATAGAATTAAATGGCGGAGTATTCTGTATTCAAATTTGGGGGGATGATAGGACAAAAACAAACATTTATGATTATGGTTAGTGGCGTGCCCAGGATTTCATTTCGGGGGGTCTTTGGGGGTATATACTAACCCCTAGTGTGGTTTGGGGGCGGAAAATTCCTAGAAATGGGGGGGTCTGGGCTGGGGGGGGGGAGCGAGAGTCCCCAGCGCGGTCAAGGGTTTTTTAGAGGGGTCCGAGGGGCAAAATGCCCCCCGGGGGAGAAAGTTTTTAATTTAAGGCGCTAAAATACACTAGAAATATTAATTCCAGATGATAATTAATACAAAAATTTAAGGTTTTTTATTTCTTTACATTTAAAACATTTTTTTAAAACGTTAATAAAAGGTTAATAGTGTTTATAGTAGTTTTATTTAACATGTATGCCTTAACTATTGAGCGGCAAAGTCGATTTGAAATCAAAAAACTAAAATAAATTGTCAATTTAAACTACCCGCGAAGCGGGAAAAATTTGGTTTTTTGACTATTATATGCTTTTGGAAGGCATCAGGACAGTTTCTGCATAAATATTTTTAAAAAAATTTCTCTCCCAAAATTCAAAAATCCGGCTTCGCAGGATTTCGGGAGGTGGCAGCCGCCCCTCCCACCCCTGGGCACGCCACTGTTTATGGTAACTAACCTATTTTCAATATAATCCAAAATCGAGGAATAACTGCTCATAATCAAATTTATAGAGATATAACGAACGCCTGTGCCCACGTATTGACTTATAAGGTGCGATGAAATTTTCTAGGTTAAAGTTTTTTTGTCAGGAAATAATTTAGCTTCCTGTTTAATTGATTACCTTGCAGAAAAATATGAACTGGAAGATTAATTTAAAAAAGGCATTTTAACGACAAAGACGAACGAAATTTTGTTGCATTTTTAGTTATATTTAGATTTTTAAATTTTATATTAAAAATTCTATAATAGAAAAATAATGTTAGCTGGTGTAAAAAATTTTGTTTTCACCCAACCCATTGATTTGTAACATCCTCAAACAAAATAACATTTGGTTACTGCAGACGACACTATCAAAACCTAAACTTTGGGATGTCATACTATTAAAGCGGTAAAATCATAATTTTTGAAAGATATCCCACGAGAAATCGGATTATTTTTGTGAAAAATACTATCTTGCTTTCCTTTACTATACGAGTTCCCCACTATTAATTAAGTTCTCTATACTATAATCAAGAGTAAATTTAAGGTAGAACACCACAGTTTGATTTTGTCGGCAGATCTTTTCTAATTAACTTTTACTAACGTAATTTGACCTGCTGAATTGTTATCGTCCACAATCATTATAAATGACACCAATAAAATACATGTCAAAAATACAATACGTTGATAAAATTCTTTTTTTTTTCATTTTTCCTTTAGCGTATCTTGAATAATGAACACTTTTTTTTAAATAAAAGGTAAAAAATTTTTTTGACGTTAAATTCCCTGCGGGAGGCTCGAACCTACGGGTCCGAGAATCTGAGTCCGAGACTCTAACCGCTCAGTTACTGGCCCATCTGCAGGTCCTTCCTTAAAATCTGGTTTTAAACAAACGTTTGGAAAATGTAGTTTCTCGGCGTAAAATCAAAAAAACTTTAAATAAAAATTAAAAAAATTTGATTCGCTCAGATTTTAATGAAAGTTTGGAAATAGTTAGATACAAGTCTAATCAATACTTTGAATAGTATTTGTTCACAAAACTAATTCAAGATTTTTTTTAATTTAATTTTTTTTGAAAACATCGATTTTTTTTAATTTTCTTAAAATTTTGAATTACGTTTGACTCCAAACCACATCTAAAAGATGCCCCATATTTTTTGGTAACTTTCTATAAAATTGCAGCAAAACCAAAGCGATTAAAATTTTTTAAATGACCAAAAACTGTTTTTTAAACTTTATTCATCGAACTATATCTCGAAATAAAACAACCGGTAAACGATGAAATCATTACCGTTGAATACATCATAATCTGAGCTTTCGATCGCACTATACTTTTGTCGGACAAAAATTATTATCTAAGTTGATATCTAAGTTTTAGTAAAAATCGTCATAATTGTGGTGTTCTACCTTAAAATTTATTTGCTAAAAAGACGTTTTTTGAGGTAAGAGCAAAACAAACGGAAAAATTAAATACAAATTGTGTAAAAGCAAAAGTGTTTTAGCTGCACCCTGGGTGACGATCCCACTTCGTACTATGTGGTGGGTACGGCGGCAGTATATCCGGACGAGAGTGAGCCGAAAAGTGGTCGGATAATCGTTTTTCAATATTGCGGGGATCAAAAATTACAGGTTTTTATTTATTTTTTTGCCGAATTTTTTTATTTAATAAGTAAAAAAATGCAATATTTTTTTGTAAAAAAAAGGTGGGTTTTACAGTTTTAAAAAATTCTTGAGATGAAATTTTCGTGCAGCACGGGCACGGCAGTTACTTAATTGGTAGTGGTATTTTAAAGTTTTGAAAATCCATTAGAAAAAAAGAGAGGTGTTTGGTACCTATGGAGGGAGGGGCTCGGGTTAACTACCACTTCCAGTTCTAGAAAATTATAAAAACGTATTAAAGATAAAAATACTGTTTTTAGTTTCCGGTTAGTTTTTTACTTTTATTTTTTATTGGCTTAATCTATTATATTATTTTTCCAGATTAGTTTCAGTCAAGATTGAGCTTATTTTTATTTAATTTAAATTAAATTAATGTGAAGCAAGATTTAAATTAAATTAAAGCAAAAATGTTCGGTTTTACACTAAACTTTTGACACGAATTTTGCCAGTAAACTTATAGCTGATGTGATGTGCGGCTTTAGAGGCCAAAAACCGCAATTTTCTGCTGCACTCATGGTTTTTAACACAATTGTTTTTCTTCTTAAGTGTTAATATTTTCTTAATTGTTAAACAAATCGTCGTTAATACGGCCAAATAAGCCACAATTCGTATAAAATATAAGGGACTGTGACTCATTTTAAGCTTTAAACAGCAACCTATTAACTACAGAATAATTCACAGTCATGTGTATTTTATTATGACTGTGGCTCATTTTGCTGTAGTAACGACAAACTGAAATAATATGTAACAAATTTTAAGTAATTTGTACGTCTAATTAAAATATTAAAATATTATTGCGAATTTTTTTTATCAAATTATTGTTTTTTCTTTAATTTTGGTTATCTCTCTTTATAGTTAATACATGAAAAAGAAATAAAAGGAGCTCCCTATTCAATGGCTGTAATGAGTGGAAAATTAGCAACCGCTATTAACAGCTCAGTGCGTTTATTTGAATGGACACCGGAAAAAGAATTACGGTAACTAATATTTTATATTTATAGAATACGCTTATAGATTGAACCTATTTTTTATTTAATTCTAATTATATTATGTTTAGGTTGGAATGTTCTCATTTTAATTTTATTACTGCACTTTACCTCAAAACAAAAGGCGATTTTATTCTGGCTGGAGATCTCATGCGTTCTATGTGTGTTCTGGCCTTCAGGTATGATTTTTATTATTAATATTAAATATTGTTAAGTTCATTAACATTTTACTAAATTTAGTAATAGATCTAAAATTCTAAAAGTGTTTTCTAATATTATACATCTTTGATTTATCTATAGATTTTTCACTATTGGAACTATCCCAATAAAAACTGTAGATACAAGCGTAAGTTTGGATGCAAGCGAGACTTAATTATAAAGAACGTTTTGGTTTTCCTCGCGGGAAAAATTTTTCAGCATAGAATGCACATCATTTTCTGTGAACTCTAAATAAACGGCTTTGTACCTATGACCTATCAGGACAAAGTACTCAGCTTTAGCAGCAAAATTAGTTCTATTAAGGCAACTGATAAGCATACATGGGCACGGGGGGGGTAGGGGGGGTTAACCCCCCAAATTCTAAAAAGGGGGTTTAACCCCCCTTTCAGAATTGGGGGGGGGAGAAAAGGTTAACCCCCCCAATTTTGCAAAAAATGAAGAAAAAGATGTCTTTAAAATGACTTCTATCTGCTTCCAAACTTAAGTTTGAGGTCAAAATGAATGTTTTAAGCAATAAAAAGCTCAAAAATGCAATAAAAAGGGCTTTTTGACCTAAAATTAGCGTTTTTTAACCTATTTTTCCT
Source organism: Microlaimidae sp. YZB2_3 (assembly GCA_030248175.1). Classification (NCBI taxonomy): domain Eukaryota; kingdom Metazoa; phylum Nematoda; class Chromadorea; order Desmodorida; family Microlaimidae; species Microlaimidae sp. YZB2_3. Next base: position 14,199 of record JASAMX010012556.1, read on the forward strand.
TCAAAATTGAAAAACGATATGGGTAAAATGCACTCCAGAAAAAAAACGATATGGGTATTTTGCGTTTCTCGGATTTTAACCCCCCACTAATTTGGGGTTTAACCCCCCCCCCTCCCACTACGGACCAACTTGCCCATGTATGCTGATAAGTGTATGGAAACTAGAAAAGAAGGCTTACTATAACAGACCGATGCATTGCTTTCCAATGGTTAAGATCCCCAAAGTAAGGAGAGTAAATACTTTTGAAATGGGGATACGTAATAAAACAAAGGGTAACGCACTAAAAGTCACTAGCAAAATAAAAAAAAATTGCAGCTTATTTAATTATTAATTAGTGGAACATAATAAAACCTCTAAGTAGAGTAATATTGTTAGATAGCCTAAAACTTATACCCTTGGGATTTTTTTAAAGGATTAACAGCGATGGGGAACATAAATGGTGTAGTTTTTATGACGATTTAATTGCTATTTTATATTGTTTGCTAAAACATTAGTAGCTGAAAGTGAATAGGCCTTGGTTGAACGGTTTTTCTCCATATTTGTGTTTCACGACCTTCTCCGTGTTATTTTTTGTGTCGTTAATTCTTTAGAAATCGTTTAAACGTTTTCTTAAAAAATCGGCATATTTTGTTTAAATGCTGGTTATACTTTTTTAAAACTTTTTTACGCAAAACAATATAACAAAAGACTTTTAAATATTTAGTTTCATTCTGTCGTTACGAAAAAAGTTTTAAATCAAAGCGCAAAATTTTAAACTTAAGAACCTCCGTGTATTCACCCTATAGATTTTTTGATTGGGTCCGCTAGAGGAGGGTCCATATCCCTGGGTGGAAGGCCGAAATTTTAAGGGGTTCCTCCGGACCCCGCCTGGCTTTTTAAGAACGATCGACCCGGGGTGATAAATTTTAAATTTAGGGGGGGGGGCTCCAGGGCATACATGGGCAAGTTGGTCCGGAGTGGGGGGGTTAAACCCCAAATTAGGGGGGGTTAAAATCCGAGAAACGCAAAATACCCATATCGTTTTTTTTCTGGAGTGCATTTTACCCATATCGTTTTTCGATTTTTAAGGAAAAATAGGTAAAAAATGCTAATTTTAGGTCAAAAAGGCCTTTTTGTTGCATTTTTGAGCTTTTTATTGCTTAAAACATTCATTTTGTACTCAAACTTAAGTTTGGAAGCAGTTAGAAGTCATTTTAAAGACTTTTTTCCTTTATTTTTCCGAATTTTGGGGGGTTAACCTTTTCTCTCTCCCCCACTTCTGAGTGGGGGGGGTTAAGCCTGCCTTCTCACAATTTGGGGGGTTAACCCATAGGTGGGCAGGGGGGTTGGGGGGGGTTATACCCCCCAAAATTTCGGATTTTGCTGACACCCCCCCCCCCTTAAATTTGGGGTAGTCGGGGACACCCTCCCCCAAATTCGCCTCCCAAAGAAAAATTATTAAGTGTTATAAAAGGACTAAAAAAACTTTTTCCGCGCTTCGCGCGGAGTGTTTATTACCTTATTTCCCTGTTCATTACCTTTTATTACTTTTAAATTCCCCCTGCTACGCGGGCAGTTTCCAAATTGGCAATTTATCTAATTTTTTTCAATTGCAAATCTATTATCCCATTCAGTAGTTAAGGCATACATGTTTAATAAAACTACTATAAACACTATTATCCCTTTTTTTAACGTTTTAACACATGTTATAAATGTATAGTATAGCTATAAAAAACCTTAAATTTTGTAATTAGTATCATTTGGAATTAAAATTTCTAGTGTATTTTAGCGCCTCAATTATAAATTTTCTCCTCCAGGGGGCATTGTTCCCCCTAAACCCCCCTGACTGAATTTTTAAGATCACAGAAAATTATGTAGAAATTAGGTAAAAAAACAAAAGTAAAATGTATGTTCACGCGATCACCAGGAGACGATTTTTAAGCCGTTTTTATTATATATTTTAAAAAATTTTAGCCTCCGGCGGGGACACCCCCCCAGACCACCCGGCTGACGCTTGGCGTCAGCTGGTGCCGCTACGCGGCGCGGTTGCAGCGGCGCTTCGCGCCGCTTTGACAACACTTTTTCTTCCCCCCCCCAGACCGACGCCCCTGAAATGAAATCCTGACTGCGCCATTGCACATTATTATTATAAGAATTAAAAAAATTTATAAGTTACAATAAGGTCTTATTTTAATCTTACACAGTTTTAAAGCATTTATAAGCTTGTTTTACGTTTTTTTACGCGTTTGAAGCTCATTTTAAGGCAGCGCGGAAATATTAGGTACACCCCCCCTCAAAATTTGGGTCTTGCTGGACACCCCCCCCCCCTAAAATTTCCACCCCCCCTCTACCCCCCCCCCCAAAATCCGAGAGGCTGCCCCCACCTATGGGTTAACCCCCCCAACCCCCCCCCCCCGTGCCCATGTATGCTCCAGGGTATTCCGATTGCTAAAACAGGGGAGAGTCCAGGGGAGTTTTATCTGCTAAAACAGTCTATTTAGGCCTAAAAGTATAATATAAAACGTATGTTTTTTAATAAAAAACCGTGTTTTTGACAGTAAATCAAAAATTATATACTTGTAAATTGGTTGAGAGAGGGGGGAGGTGAAGTCGGTTTTGCTAGGGAAAGGGGTTAAGCCGGACTGCCCTGCAGCCTTGAGGGTAGGTGAGGGGGCTGGATTTTTTTCTTGATTACGCAAAGGGTGTTTCTTATAGCCAATAAGCATTTTTGAAAATACTTATTTGCACCATATCAACCGAACAGGTTGAGAAGCATTTTCTTTTACTGTTATACCTAAAATCTTAATCTTTAAGCTATCAACTGGTATGATTCTGGATAGGTACACTACGCAGTACAGTACGCATTTATTATGTTTTATCAGCTACTTTTTACATTACACTAAGAAAATTTAGTCACTAAAATACGTCACATGAGAAAAAACTCACAAATTCGTTGTAGAAGTACAAGTATGGAGAGCAGTCTTGAAGAAATAGCCAGAGATTACGATCCCAACTGGATGACAGCCGTTGAAATTATCGACGATGACAATTTTTTGGCGGCGGAACACTCGTTTAACATTATCATCTCCCAAAAGGACAGCGCGGCCACAATTGACGAAGATCGCCAACGCTTAAATGTGAGCTTATTTTTATCTTTTTTACTTGTGCGCAGTTTATAGTTTTTGTTAAGCTTTTGTTAGGTTTTTCTGGTTGTTTGTGTAATATTAATTGTTTTATGCGAAATTTTCAGCGGGATGGGATCTTTGTTTTAATAAGCAATAAAATTTATCAGAGAATGACCATGAGCTGCATTAATAAGCGATATTACCCAAGGATTAAAAAATATTTCGACTATTTATTGGCTATCAGAACACCTAAAGCTCCGCCTTCGTTTTTTTTTACAATTTGTCGTTACTACGACAAAATGAGCCACTGTCATTAAAATACACGTGACTGTGACTTATTCTCTTAGTTTATAGGGTCCTGTTTTAAATTTAAAATGAGTCACAAACATAATATTTTTATACGAACTGTGGCTCATTTTGCCATAGTAACGACGATTTATAATTGGTCAACATTCTCGATGAATGCGGCTCTCAAAAATAAACTTTTTTCTATGTTAGTGCGAAGGTATCAAATGTAATGTTATTCTAAGGATGTAAATAGGACAGCAATATTATTGAAAATCGAATTATTTTTTCGTACGAGCAATGTTAATATAAATAACGAATAAAATGAATGAGAATTGAGTGTGTATTATGACCAGGAATTTTTAAGCAGTTCTAGAGGATTTCGGCCATTTTTAATCTTGACAGTAAAAAGATATTTTACGCTCGCCAAAATGAAAAATCTTTTCAAGCTCATTTTTGTAATATTCCCTAATTTTGGTAGAGATTTTGTATTTTCAGTAGGATTTTTATCATTATGAAACGATTAAAATAGTTGAAAAAAAGTCTGAACAAGAAATAATTTATTGTTCCATTAAAGCCAAAACTTTTTTCTCTAAAAAAGTCCTTCAGAGGTATATTGGTAAATAAGTATAACTTCTTAAATTTAGTGGGTTTTGTTGAAAAATAGTTGAAAAAAAAAGTCTGAACAAGAAATAATTTATTGTTCCATTAAAGCAAATCTTTTTTTTTCTAAAAAAAGTCCTTCAGAGGTATATTGGTAAGGAAGTATAACTGCTTAAATTTACTGGGTTTTGTATTTATAGCCGGTTTCCCATTACCACGTGGGAGAAATGATCAACGTTTTTCGACCTGGGTCTCTTGTGATGCAGAATCCATCCATGGAAGGTAGCCTGCCGATTGGAAGATCCATACTTTATGGAACTGTAGAAGGTTGGTGTTGTCTTCTACGTTTCAGTACATTCGTATTCATTGTTTAAAAAAGAGGAGTTATTAGGCACATGCAGTAACAGTAAGTATATTGAAAAGAAGTAATAACTTTTTTTTAATAAACTTAACGTTTTAATTATTTTTGAGTAGAGCAAAAAAAATATTTGATTCTAGTAAAACACTAAGCCAACACGAATTATAATTTTTGAACTTTTAAAAAATAATTTTCAATATTAATTTCGTATTAATTCAAATCTTTTGAGATACCGGTATTATTTTAGGTGGCATCGGTCTTATTGCACAACTCCCTGATGAATTTTTCCAGTTTTTACAAAAAGTTGAAAAGAAAATGGTTAAAGTAAATCTTTACAGTTTGTTTCCTAAATTTTGTTCTAAAGACGTTTTGTTCCATAATAATTTTAATATATTTTGAATTTCAAAAAATTGATAATCAGACACCAGCATTCCTAAAAATTTGCATAGTCCATTATGATTGGGTCCGTTTGCTTCGGAGTAAAAAATCTAGACTCTGATCACGTTTTGGATCCGGTCCAACAGTGTTACATCGCCAAAAATCACAGAATATGTATTTTTTTATTAAAAAACAGTATAATCTTTTTGTATTTTACGTAAAAGTTTTTGAATAAAATTTGTTAAAAAAATTATTTAAAAAGTGCCAAAAATTAAAATATTGGACATTGTCCCATCCCAAAAGTGGACCAGGTCCAAGGATTTTCCTACTATTACAGGTGGATTTTAATCCAGACTCACCCGGCCCGAAATTTTACGCATACCAATGAAATAATCTAAACAATATTTTGTATTTTTACAGAGCGTTCGTTCAGTCGGTAGAATAGAGCACGAATGTTGGAGATCTTTTCAAACTGACCGGAAAACAGAACCTGCCAGTGGGTTTGTCGACGGAGATCTCGTTGAAATGTATTTAGACTTAGGAAGGGAGCAAATGAAAGAGGTATAACAATCAGGGAAATTTTTATATAAATTTTAATATATTATTTTGACAATACGTAAAAATTCGTAAAATATTTAACTTATGTTGCTCACTTCTATAAAATAATGCATTTTTATAACGCTTTGGTGAGTTTCCGGGGTTTTTTGAAATAAATTACGTTGTTTTATGTTAAACAACAAGACGCACTCCCCTTGGGCTAGTCCTAATAACTTGTCTTGGTGTAAGCGTCAAAACAAGTAATTAATAATTGATAGTTTTTATTAAAAATATAAAAAAAATAAAAAAATTTTATCTCAAGGCTTTTTATTTTATTTTGTGTGTCTTTAAATTTAAATCAAAAAATTTTTTTATAATTTTATCTTAATAGATCATTTTAAATATCAAGTAAAACTTTTTTATTCAATATATTAAAACTATCTTTTACTTGTCCATTTATGTTTGTATTTTATTAATGTTTATAAAATACTTGGAACTATACCCTTCCTACACAAACTTTTTTAGGGTGTTTCGTTTTCATAACCCAGGGGGTCTAGCTTTTTGCTTTTTTCAAACATTAAATTATGATTGAGTTTTATATTCTTTGGGTTTTACTTTTCATAATAATCAGCTGAAGTTAAAAATTATTGCTTGTGCCGATTTAATTTGTCTGATAAAAATGTGCAAAATAATTTAAAATTTCTCGTGCCAGCTAACACAATGTCACATTTGGTTGGTTTCCGGCATACATGGGCAAGTTGGTCCGGAGTGGGGGGGGGGTTAACCCCCCCAACCCCCCCCCCCGTGCCCATGTATGGTTTCCGGACACTTTGGTGCAACTTTAAGAGTTGCTGGCTAATTTGTACTAAGAGTTTTACGTGCTGGAAAAAACTTAGTCAGCTTTATCTCGTCAAAAAATGGTCGATCTATAGGATTATGGTCGAATTACATTGTGTGGGCCATTAAGCCACAAGGACCGTGCTGACTTTTAGGCAGCACCCAACGGGCCTACGGGTATCAACCATCTGGACCTGGTTGCTGGATCTTTTCTTTTATAGAAATGGGTCCAGCTTGGCATGGCTAGAGTGATTGTTGTTGTATGTCGGCTACGCATGGCAGTCTTCCATCTAGCAAACTAGTGGACAAATGCAGCTCCAAAGTGTGTGGAGTTTGTACCACTGGCCTTGCAGGAACACCTATGCTGCTCGTGTACGACGTTAAATGTAAGATCAAAATCAGGCGGTGACTTAAAAATCCTTTAGCTAAGTATTTTCACGCTTAATTGGTGGATGCTATGTAAATAGTTATAGTACGGCACTCTATATACATACATAAATTTTGCTTAGCTTTATGTCAAACATAATCCTATTCCTAACCGCACAAACATATTCCACTTTTACAACCGTTTACCTTGCACTGTTTCCGGGTTTTTTTTCTTCTTCTTTGTCATTTTAAAATAATTGGCATTCCTTTACATTAAATTATGTCATTGTCTGTCAAATCCCCCTCTCATAATTTTAGTCTAATAAAAACTTTTTTTTTACTCATGTTACATTGGCCACTCTTCTCACAAATCCCGCGATGTGGGTGGGGCTTTTAGCCAAAAAATTATAGTAATCAAATGTTCTTCTGGTCAGTTATGCATCATAGTTCAACTAAACTCAATCTCATCACATTAACCAGAGAACGGTGTTAATTTTCTAGGTTTTTTGGACGGTAAGACAGGGCTTAAATTCTGTAGCCGGCCCGCATTAACAAAAAACAAAAAAACAAAAACCTCGGAATGGGTGAACACTGCGCGCAGTAAACACTCTAGCGGTAAAGGTTGCCAACATTGTTATCAATTTTGGACGAAGAGTCTCAACCATGGGGGTGAAATTTTTTTTGCCCCTCCTGGCTTGTCTCAGCACCTTCCCTTTGTATAATCTGCATAGGGGAGATAAGTTTCAGGTAATGCAACAACAACAACAATTACATTGTGTCAATTTATTTATATCTATAAAAAACATTCCTTTAGCAAAAGTTTTTATATTTAAATATTTTCCCAACACGCATCATTGATCTACAGACTACAGTTGTCTTTTACAAATTCAATATAAAAGATAAGCGTATAATAATAGTAATATTATTATTATTATACATTATTATTCTGTATGTTTTAATAATGGATATTAAAGTTTTAAATTTATATAGGTGGTTGAAAACTTGGAAATTCCCCAAGAAGACTCTTGGACGTCGTCAGCTCCAAAAAAACCAGCTGCTCCTGACGATTTGATTAAAATCATCGAGGATTTAAGCCGGATTCATTAACGCTGCTTTTCGTGATCTGGTTTTTTGTCAGTCTGCAATGCGAGTTTTGATTAGACCAAAATCCGATTGAGCACAGTTTAGCTGTTGAAATATTTTGATTGCTTAGTAAACTAATACCTGCTTCAATGCTAATGTTGGACTGACTAAACATAGCGCAATGGCGATGATAGAATGGTTAAGTTTTAATTGCGGTATCCAGTGCAAGAACTGAAATGGGAATAATAAAGGAAAATTATGGGAACGCATGAAATTTCTAAGAATTCTTAATTTTATTTTAGAACTTGATGATAATTCTTCAGAATTAATAATAGAGCGCGTTGGCAACATCTAAAAGAACAACATTGTATCATTAAAATTAAATTCAAAATTAATAATTAAAATGAAAGTATTTTAATCACATTTAACAAATTTCTATGATATCCTATTTTTATTGTTCCTACCTTACAATATCTTGCTTTGGAGCTCCGTTCCTATAAAGATTATGTTAGCTTGGGGCATGGGAACAAATAACTGTCCTTACTCAGCTATTGAAAATGTAATAAGTTATTCTATACGCATTTTGTAAGACTAGTCTTATCGTTTTTATTGCTTTAAAAAACTTACATTGTTACAAAATTAAAAAAATTACAAAATAATATATCGCAATACTTTTCATAAATTTCATAAACTTTTCACCTTAAATATTCATAATATTAGTACAAACCTAGGGCGAATCTCAGGAGTTCCGGAGCTCAGAGCTCCAGAAAACATCATTAATCCATATTGGGCCCTGCCGGACCAGATAATTTACGCACTGAATAATAATGACGACTCAAGTTTGAAACAGATTAATACTTATTTTAATTCTAATTTGTACTGGAATCCGAACAGCAGAATGCAGAAACATATGCAGAGTTTTTTATTAGGAAGCAAAAACAAGAATCATAAGGACAATAAATAAAAAAATACATTACAAAAATTATTTTTTTTCTAAATGAAGCCATTAATGCACGCCCCAATAAGAGATATAAAGGCCCAAATTTTCAGAAACAATGCTCTAATAAGAAAATATAAGCGAGTGTTTGAACTAGGGGTTCCGTTAGTGCGTGCCCTAGTTGAAGTAGTTAATGTCTCTAAAAAGTCAGATAATATTATTTACGTTTATTTTTATGCTATATTCATTAATTACTACTCAGCATTAAGGGGTTGGTGTGAGGTTTATCGCAAAACCTCCCTAGCTTCAAGCAAATGTTTGGCTATATAAATTTTTCTTATCTAGCTAATAAACAACCTGACAGATTATTATAAAACGTCTTTCTTTGGAAAGTGCATAAAATATTGTTTGTTCAAAAAGTTTATTGAATAAAATTGTTTTGTTTGGTATTTTTTGACATGTATAATAGCCAAGTTTTGTTAACTTTAATTATTATATTTTGTTTATCTAAACGTGTTAATGTTAATTTAGGATCTAGAAAAAATGTTTTAAATAATGTAATTTATAGTGCTTTTTTAAATTAAATCTAAAAGTGCTAAAATAGTGCTGTTAGTGTTAGAATGCTGAACCATAAGTTAAATTGTTTCAATCATGTAGGAAATTTTCTAGTTTTATAGTAGGCGTTATGAGGTCAACGACAAAAAAACTTGTTGGACTATAGACATACTTTCGGCTCGTCATGCAACGCATTACAATAACTGTTATAATCACTGATAAATTGACAGTTTTTTTTATTTCACACTTTTTGTCACTAAGATGTTAAATTTTTTCCTGGGTCAAACTGATTGGACTTATTGTCCTGCACATAATAGACTGATTGGACTCTTTTTGTTTCATAAAAAATTATCGCAAATTTGCAAACACACACAGTTTTTAATTTCGATGCAATTTATATGGAGCGTTAAAAAACTACGAAATGTGTGCCTGTGTTGGAGTCGATAAGACCAATATAAAACTATAAGATAAATTCTATCAGGGTGAAAATAGATGAGTGGTAAAGTAACCACTTGTTTTTAGAGAAAATATCACGTGCAGGTGCACAGAAACACATGACGCAACTAAATAATAATTGGTTACATAACCGCTGAAATTTTTTTTAATTTTTCTCGTTCGCGGGTTTATTGTTTATTTCTTCCTGGCAAAAAACGGTTACGCCCTTAATTTCAGCCTGGAAGACTTTAGCTTTAATTGTTTATCTCCTAAATTTATGGCCCCAGTTACATATTTTAAATTAAAAAAAAGAACGGGAGTTGGGAATTTGTCTTTTTGTAGTGAAAAACACTCTAAACACTGCTTTACACATTGTACAATATTACATTATGCCTTAAACTATAAATGTACTGGAACCATTAATGACACCCACCGTGGAGATGGTTTGGTTACTCACCCATATAGAATAATGGACTTAAAGAAGTTTTAGCTTCAGCATAGATGGACAGAATGGAGGTTCCAACTCAGCACCAATGGAAAAGTAACCCCCCTTTAAATCTGAAGAAGTCCAATTCTTTTATGGGAACCCTTTAAATTTATTAAATGGTGGAAAAAATGCTCTCCCACTGACTTTAAATAAAATCCCGAGTAGGACGCTTTTGGGAGCTTCCACCCAAAATAAAAAAATTAAACTTCCCTATTTCCTTCCTTTAAAATTTTGGCTTATCAAAATCGTTCGTATGACATAATGAGTCCATGTAAAACGCCTTGTTTTGAGTTATGGCCATTTTTAGGTTTTAAATTTGTAGAACATCATTGTTTTGGTTTAAACCCTGAAATTTCGCTAAAAATGCTTAACTATAATGAAATAACCTTGTAGTGGTCTAATTCTGTGAAGGTAAGCCTAAATTTAATATTTATCAGCTGATCATCTCTAAAATAAAAAAAAATCTGCCATTTAAAAGTAGTCCAAGCACTTTTAGTACTCTGACAAAAGTGATCCAAGCTGTTGAGTCAGAAGAACCTGACGTGACAAAAGTAGCCCAAACCCTAAATGACGTCATAAATCCCAAAAGCAGACTCTAAACTTCATGGGCATTATGCAGTAAACAGATCATTCATAGATGAACAAGGGGGTGGGAGTTAGGGTGGGGTCCACCCCCCTAGCCTCGAAATTTTGGGGGCCCCCCTAGAAAAAAATCCAGGGGGGGCCCTCCCCTCCACCCAAATTTTCGAATTTTTTACCCCTGACGCCCCTCTAGATTTTTAAATCTGACCCCCCCTCCCCTCTTGAGAAAATTTTAAGTACTTTTTTATACTAAATTTTCTTCCAAAAACGTGAATTTTTTACACAAATTCATGTTTTACACCCTTTTTATACCTAAATATCGCTTTTTATTCAATAAAAAGTATTATCTTATAAAAAACTATTATTAAACCTTTAATGGTTTAAAAGTATTTTGCTTCGGAAATGGGACCCCACCTGACCCCCCTCTAGGGTTCAAAATCTTCCACCCTGGGTCGACCCTCCCTAGAAAGCTAGGGGGGGGGTTCGACCCCCCTAGGACCCCCTCCTAAATTTTGAAATGTCATTTACCCGGGGTAAACACCCCCCTCTGGCTTTTTGACCGCGTTTATCTATGAGACCATTCATTAATGCATATTATGTATTAAATTTAAAATACTGGCATTAAAACCCGATTTTATGGAACAGTTCAAAATTTAAAAATGGCCATAACTCAAAACTTTTTTTTTGACTTGGGCTTCTTTTGTCATAGCAACGACAAAGGATTTGTTGTGTTCTTTACAATCCCTTAATTAGTAAAATATAAAATATATTCAAGGTTTTTAACGATTTATTCCATAATCTTTTGTCATTTTGTTTTGGTTTTAAGGTTTTTTTTTATTTGACACTTTATTATTAGTTTTTTTTTTGAAGAAAAGGAAAAAAGACTCATTAAATACATCCAGTAAACATTTATCCCCTTTCGCTCTGCACTCAAAAATAACACCTGAATAAGTATTAAAAAAACCATTAAAACCTTAAAGATGTTTAAAAAAAACAAATTATTATGTCAAACTACATTTCTTTAAAACTAAGTGACTTATGCTCTCACTGTAAAGCATTATTATTTTTTTATTTATGGATTACATCTATATTATTTTCTTGAGAATGCTGAGCTAAGTGTTCGGAAGCTAGTCAAGAATATTAAATAAATATCTTTAAAAACGTGGTTTTCAAACTATTTATCGTGACACCCGTCCGTCACGATGACACCCGTCCGTCCGCTGGTTGTCTTTCGCATGGCCGCGTCGCGTTTGTTAAACACGAGTGTCACACCTTTGTGCCGGATGATCGTATTATCCACCTTTGACCATAGACATGCTCATAGGTGTTTTTGGTTGGGTCCGCTGGGGGGGGGGGGGTCCACCCCCGGGTGGAAGGCCAAAATTTTTTAGGACGAGGTCCAGGGGGGTCCGGACCCCCCTGGCTTTTTAGGGGGGTCGACCCCGGGTGTGAGATTTCAAATTTAGGAGAGGGGTCAGAGGGGTCCAATTTTTTAACAAAATTTTTTTAACTCAAAAATTTAAGTATTTTTAGGTCTAATATTGAATTCTATGTACTAAAACAGCCTATTTAAGGCCTAAAAAGTGTATTTAAACACTGTTTTTAACTAAAAAAGCGTGTTTTTAACAGTAAGTAAAAAAATATACTTCCAAATTGGCCGGAAGTGGCCCGAGGGGGATCAGCCTCGCTAGGGGGTGGGGGGGGGGGGGTCAGGCCGGACCGCTTTCGAGCTTTCGGGGGAGGGGGGGCTTGGATTTTTTCTAGGGGGGGGTCCAAAATCTTGGCTCTAGGGGGGGGGGGGTTGGACGTGGACCCCTCCGTCCCCCCCCCCAAAAAAAAAACACCTATGACCAGAACCGGAATTGAGATTTTCCAAAAATTCAGAACCGGAATTCCAAAATTTGCCCGGAACTGTTCATCACACCGCGGAACCCTCGGAACACCGGAACCAGAATTGAGATTTTCCAAAACTCTGGAATAGGAACCAAAATTCTAAATTTCATCCGTAACCGGAACTGCCCATCACTAGTTAGCAATAATCTCTGAGTTATAAGATTCCTAGACTTTTAAAAATGAATATGTTTGGCCCCAAATTTTTTCCATTTAAATTCTTACCTCTACCGCTTCCCCTCTGAAATTAATAAATTGTTCCCCCAGCTTTGGGAGGGAGAGGGTGTTCCAAAATATTTTTGGGGCATACGGACCCCATTTTTAGCGTTTTACTCGGACCCTCAAAATTTTAGGTGAGGGGGCATAAGTGGGCAGCCCTGGATATTGGGAGGGGGTATACCCGACCCTAAAAATTGGGATATTGCGCGGATATCCCTCGAATTAGGGGAGAGGAGCTTATTCCCAAAATCCAGTAAGCAGACTATGTTTCTAACCAAATGTGTCTAACAACTGCCATAATTGTTTAAATGTTTCAGTGGCTTTTTTATTGGGTGCTGTTCTGCAGATGAAGCGGAGTCAGGACCCCACCGCGGATGAACCCGTGAAAAAGTCCCCGTCCACCGGATCCGTACTCAAACTGCGCGATTCTCTCATTGGGTATGTGCCTAATATCTGTTAATCATTTTTGATTTAGAAGGAAATAAATTTAATGGGAGATTAAGGGCTGATAGTTGCACTTTTATTTAGAAATTTGATGATTCAAATTTTTTTCATTT
>JASAMX010012558.1:0-16435 GCA_030248175.1 Microlaimidae sp. YZB2_3
ATCAAAAATTTAAAAAAAAGTCATAGCATTATTATGGACAGGTTGGTTAAATTTGGAGCATACCCATCTCTAAAGCCGAAAATTTATTATGTTTTTACCATTTTTCACCAAAAAAAAAGCAAATCCAATAGTTTTTCTTAAGAAAAAAGTCTAGAGGTGGTAGATTGGGTTCCAACGTTTTTGAGATTTACTAATGAAATGAAGGGGTGCTGAACTAAACCCACCATACCAACCCATACATAAGCACCGTCACTGTTGGATTGGATTATTACCTGGAGCATAGAGGTTCGAAGCTCCAAATTTTAAGAAGTGTTTAGCGGAGCACCCAACACAACAAAAAATAAATATTTTCAGCCTAAATTCAAAGTTTTACCCAATTGTCCTCTAAAAATCTAAAAAAATATGATAAAAATAAAAATTAAGAAAAACGAACTGGGAAAAAACGATATTATTTAAAAAATGTATTTCTCGTCGATGCTAACTCTCCACCTTCAGACCGACTACCCGGATTAATATAATTAAACTTAACTAACCAACCACTAGAAGAGCATCTTCGCCACTGTTTATACAGTGCCTGTCCCAAGCCAGGATAAAGGACGAGGGTTACAGAGGAACTTGTGGCAGTTTCTCTATAAATTTTCTACGCGGGATGCCTGCAGCCACCATTATCTACTCAGATCATGTCGTCGCTTAACGGCTCGGAGAAAAGCGTGACGGAAGTCCCTGCATCATCATTGCTGACAAATCTGTCGCAGTTCTGCAGCTCCTAATGAAGATCATCGATCAGAAGGCTAAATTGGAACATTTCCTAGCAGCCAAAGGAATAGCGAAGAATGGACTTAACCGAAGCAAAAATCTGTGCCAAAACAGCAGACAGAAGAAGCATAGTTAGGGATATACGCTCATACATTGCAACTTTTATCCCGAGTATCCAAGTTTTCTCTCCTCTTGAGTAAAATATTATTTCGTCTAAGTATGTAATTTACCGGAATCGGAAGCGTTGCTCCCTCTGGACGACTTCAGTTTACTGTCGACGGAAGGCGGGGTGGAGGCTCTGCTGGAAGCCCCGTCCACGTCTTTTTTGGCTGCACCGGATTTCCTCTTCGATTTCTTTCCAAAGTTCTGTTCTTCCTAAAGCATTTTGTCAAAAAGGCAATTAAAGCTGTAGTAAGAAATAAACTTAAATCAAACCTTAAATAACTGGACACCAAGCTTCTCAAATCAAAACGGTTTATTATGAAAGCTTTTTCTATAATAATAAAAAAATGATTATACTGACCATAATATTATAAAAACTAGGAATTTTTCATGTTTTAGTCGAGATAAAATTACTGAATGCTGTAGGGGCTTTTAAACAATATTTTATTTAATGTTAACAGGTAATGTACACCATAAATGGGCAAGTTGGTCCGGAGTGGGGGAGGGGGTTGGGTTAAACCCGGACTTACCGGGTGGGGGGGGAGAAGGAGTTAAAATCCAAGAAACGCATTTTACCCATATCATTTTTTCTGGAGTGCATTTTACGCATATCGTTTTTTGATTTTGAAGAAAAAATAGATAAAAAATCCTTATTTTAGGTCAAAAAGCCATTTTTATTCCGTTTTTGAGTTTTTTGCTGCTTCAAACATTCAATTTGACCTTAAAACTTAAGTTTGGGACAGTTAAAAATAATTTTTAAGACTTTTTTCTTCATTTTTCCTTAATTGGAGGGGTGTTGACTTCCCCCCCTCTTCTGAGTGTGTGAGGCACATGGGCGTACCAGGGCCGTAGCCAGGATTTGAATTGAGGGGGGGATTTTTCGGAAGATGGTTTATAGGGGCCCACAGGGGGGGTCTGGGGGGCTGGGGCCCCCAGCGGGGTCAAGGGGCAGAGCCCCTTGTCAGGGGTTCCGGGGGGCAGAATGCCCCCCGGGGTGGAAAATTTTTTAATTTTAAGCTTTTAAAAGGCATCAGGAAACCTAAATTTAAGTACTGAATTTTTATTTATTTTCAGTTGTTTTTTTAAATAAATACAACAAAATAAAATAGTTTTAGGTATTTTATTACTATTTTAATAAAAAAGAACAAACATTTTCTAAAAATAAAAAATCTTTATTTAATTCAAGTTTTTATAGTAAATGCTTCAGTTATTAATATCCAAAATTGTTCAAATTGTCGCTGGGGTTCCAACAGTTGTTAAGTAAGTTTTTTCTTTCATTTTCATTGAGGTTCCTGCCAGCGAAATTGGATATGTCCATTAAGTGCCTTTGTGGCTCTGTCATTTTAAGAGTAATAATTGAAGAAGACGGTTTTAAAGTGAGTAACCAAAGCATTTACAATAAAAAATCCTAAGAAAACCGCTTTTTTATACCAAAAAAGTGGTTGAATCGTGACTTCCCGCTCTTTGATACTGCCGCTTTTATGCAAATATTTTCACACAAAACAAAAATACAATATTTTTAAACTCACTGCACTAATGTTTTGAATTATAAATAATTCCTTTTTTATAAATATGAGCTTTTATGAACCTAAATCACTTTAAATAATGCATTTTAGATAGCTTTAATACATTACAGAGTGATTTGGAAAAAAAAATTTTTTTTCTAAATTTTTAAAAAAACCAAACCCTTACGAAATTTTTTGCCTTCCCAGAATTTGAGGGGGGGATTAATCCCCCCAATCCCCCCCCTGGCTACGGACTTGCGTACCCAGGATTTATTTCGGAAAGGGGGGTCCAATCTAAACAAAATTTCCGAAAAGGGGGGTCTAAACCTAAACAAAATTTCCGAAAGGGGGATGGGGTCCAAATCCTAAACGTTATAAAAGGGCTAAAAAAATTTATTACCTTGTTTATGTCACATACCTAATTATTTTTCTAATATTCAATAAAAATAAGTCTATAAAACCAACAAAAATTTTTTACAAACTATTTTATATCTTGAAATTTTCGATTTCCAAAACTTTTACAACTGAAAAAAGAAAACATTGAATTACAGCTGAGCAATGCAAAGTGCGAGAAAATGTATTTAAAATTACTTCTCTTCTCCTAACCTTTAAATTTTTTATCCCACTATATAACAATCTAAAAAGGGGGGTCCATCGTGGTCGTACGAAGATTACAAAACAAGGAAACACAAATTTGGAAGTGAAGACCAATAATTGGTCTTCACTTCATCTTATTATTAAAACATTAAGAATGGGATGGGTCCAGCGTGGTCATACCAAGATTACAAAACAAACTAACACAAATTGGGAAGTGGAGACTATATAATTAATCAAGCGCCGAGCGGAGCGAAGCGCGAGAAAATTTTTAAAAAATGGCCGTTCCCCCCGCCCCCCCCCCCCCCCCCCCCCCCCCCCCCCCCCCAGCCGCCACCCCCCACCACACACACCCCCCCCCCCCCCACCCACCCCCCCCACACAACCCCCCCCCCCCCCCCACCCCCCCCCAGCCCAAGAACCACCCCCCCAAAACCACCCCCCCCACCCAGCCCCCCCCACCCCCCCCACACCCACCACACGAAACCCTTCTAGACCCCCAAATTTTTCCGTTTGCCGACCCAAAATGGCTACGCCCATGTGTGGGGGTTAAACACCCATCTCAGAATTTGGGGGGGGGGGTTAGCCCTTCCAACGCCTTCCACCGTGCCCATGTATGATGCATAATACTTATGTAGGCAATAATGATTTTTTGCTAAATATTATATAACTATAGAAAACGTAACACACTTGATGCTGTTTGTAGGTTTCCCTGTTTTCTTCAGTGTCTTTGCGCATTCTTTCCAGGGGAACCCACTCGTCATGTCGAGAGTTCCATCCCTTTAATTACACAAAATATTATTTGGTTAGAATTCATTTAGAGATATAAATCTTAAATTACGTGGATTTTACTTTATAACAATTTATTTCAGATATGCTAAAATAATGTTAAAGCTAGTTTTTGTGCCTTGAAATAGTGCCAAATGTGTAGGTACGCCGTAATTAAAAAAGTTTTCTTTTAATTTTCACATTTTCATCACAACTGAGCGAGCATAAAAGGAAATGAGGGTCCGCGTCTACTTACCACTAGCCTCGAAGTTTCGAACTTCACTTAATAAAAAATCGACTCTCATGTCATGTGGCGTAGACATATTTTCATTTCGCGAGACGTACAGACAGATCATTCCTCGAGATAGGCTGGGCGCAGGAACGTACCGAGGGTTTGATTTTTCTTGGGGGGATATCAGTACAAAAAAATTTCGGGGGAGGGGGGTTCCCCCAAAAATTTCAGTTTTTTTTAAAAGATTAAAAAAACAGGGATAAACGTAAATTAACCTGTGTAATACACTATTTTTGGCCTAATAATGTGTTATCTAATGTTTCTAGCGGTAAAAACATGTTTTCTTTGTTAAAAATTACATTAGGAGAGCCTGTATTTCATAAAAAAGGGGATTTAGATAACTTTCAGACCCCCTGGTTTCACACACCACGCTATAAATCAAAGCAGATGAGCAGCCTTTCTATGTTTTTAGGGTGCCTATATGAAAAAAATTACCGAGGCCATTGTTATAGGCGGCTGGAAATTTTAGGAGGGGGAGGTATATAAATCAAACAATAATGATTGTTTGCTTTGCTTTCTGTGGAGTACCTATTGCTTATTACAAAATATTGTATTTCGAAATAACATTAGGCAAGATAAACAGCGAGAAATATGTATCTATACCTACTATGGAAAGTGACCTCTGAGCGAAACAAAGCAATTTTTTTTTGCATTTTGAGGGTCGATTGTGATCACAAGTGGGCAGCCTCCCGGATTTCGGAGGGTATACCCGACCGTCGAAATTAAGTGGGGGTGTCCCAAAATTTTTAGGGGGTATACGCGTATACCTCAGATCAGATCAGGGGCGAAGCAAGGATTTCGGAAAAGGGGGTCGTACTCCATACAAATTTTTTGAAAGAGGGGGGTTGTAGGGGGTTGTACTCCAAATTTTCAAAATACCGTAAAAAAGACATTAAAAAAGGTAAAAAAATTTTTCGCTTCGCGCTAAGCAGACATGTGCACTGCCCCCCCCCCCCCCCGGGTTAAAACCCGGGGGGGGGGGCGATTCCAAAATGGGGGGGGTGGCATGGGGGGCAACTTTTTTGAAATGGAGGGGCAATAAAACGGTGGGCAAGCAGGGGGGAAAGAAAAAAAGAGAAAAAAAAGGGGAAAAATAGAAACAAAGAAGGGAAAAGCGAAAAAAGGGACAAATAAAGCGAAAATAAGGTAAAAATAGGTCTAAATGGCTTAAAATACATTGAAAAAGGCTTAAAACTGAAAAAATTGTGATGATGGCGTCATCATAGGTCAAAAATGGCGTCATAATTTTAGGGTACTTTTTTATTTTTTGGCGGGGGGGCAATAAAACGGGGGGGGGGGGGCAAATCCTTCAATAAAACGGAGGGGGGGGGGCATTTTCAGACCGTGCACAGGTCTGCGCTAAGTGATTCTTTTTGCTGTTATTCGCATTGTTTTTTAAGTTCAACTTGAAAAAAATTTAGGTTTAAAAAAGGTACAACATTTAAAATTGTGCGACAGCACGAAAAAATTTTCAAAAATAGTCTTTAAAATTCATTAGAAACATCACTTAAAAGTTGTAAAAAAGATATAAATGTCGAGCGCTGAGCGGAGCGAAGCTCGAGAAAATTTGTTAACATTGTTCTCCTAGGACCCTCAAATTTTTACCTCCGTCAGCCCAACAGAGGGGGGGGAAGTTACAACATCCATAACCCCCCTGGCTACGCCCTTGGATCAGATTTTGCGTTTTTAGTGCTGGGATCCCCCAAATTTTAGGGGGAATCTTGGGTACCCCAAATTTAAGTGGGGAGTGTCGGCTATAATCGGGATTTTTTTGGGGTGGGGGATATAATAACCCATACATCGATACATGGACACGGGAGGGTGGGTGGGTTGGGGGAGTTTAATCCCCCAAATTTTAAGAAAGGGGGTTTAAGCCCCCTACTCAGAAGTGGGGAGGGGAAGTTTAACCCCCCCCCCTCTCCAATTTTAGAAACATGAAGAAAAAAATGTCTTTAAAATGACTTCTAACTGCCTCCAACCTTAAGTTTTGAGGTCAAAATGAAACAATAAAAAGCTCAAAAATGCAATTAAAAGGCCTTTTTGACCTAAAATTAGCGTTTTTTTACCTTTTTTTTCCTTAAAACTGAAAAACGATATGGGTAAAATGCTCTCAAAAAAAAAGAAAAAAAAAGAGATACCTATGGGTATTTTGTGTTTTTCGGATTTTAACCACCCTCCTAATTTGGGGTTTAACCCCCCACTCCGGACCCCAACTTGCCCATGTATGAATTAACTCCCCTGTCTATCTATGAATGTGATTCCAAAACTATGTTACAGTTTGTGTTGAACGATTAGCGAGGGGCAAGAAAATTTTGAATTTTTAGCCCTTGAAAACCACGAAATTTTACCATCTGGCGACCTTTTCGGGGGGGGGGGAGCGGCTACTCACTCCCCTCCCACCCAACCACTACCTTATTTTTCCTCCCGTCCGACAGTTTCGAGGAGAGGCACCCCCTTCCCTCATCCCTGTTTACGTCCCTGGCTGGTCACGGAAAATACGTACCTTGATAAGGGGGCTTTATATTTGATCCTAAGCCCTTTCAGACCATTATTTTTAAATTTGTTTAGTGTACCCGCAAAAAAATCCTATTAAAATTTAAAACTGACCCTTAATTTTTCAATATCGGACCTCAAACTCCCCCCTCTTGTCTCCCTTCCAGATTTCAAATGTTTCCACCCACGTTACACCATCACCCCTCCCCCAGAAAGTTAAAATGGGGTCAGGTCGGAAACCCCCTAGATTTTAAAATGCCATTTACTCAAGCCAAGGTAAAGAAAGACCCCCTAGCAGGTAGCCCTGGTGACCATTTTTATCTATGCTTCAGACAACCATTATTTCAAGCTTAAGAAAACGATTTTCCGTTTTCGCGTTATTCAATAAGAAAAATATTAAAATATTCTGCGTTGTAAAACTAAAAAATACAGAGATATTTTCATCTATGAGGTTGTACGGACAAAAAGAAAAATATTAAAATATTTTGCGTTGTAAAATTAAAAATACAAAGATATTATCATCTATGAGGTTGTGGGGACAAAAACGCTCTTGGAAGACCATGTTTACAAAATGCAAGATTAAGAAGGTAAAATAAATTAAACTGACGGCAACAAGAAGGAACCTATTACAAAGGAGGTAGTTATCATACGGAGGTAGTTATTTATGCTACCCGCCGCGTTCCGCCTAAAAAAATAAAAAAACCAACTGTTAAAATAGCTATTTTTGGGGAAGCGGTGGAATAAGAAGGGGTGGATTGGGTTCCCAGCCTCAAAAATTGTCTTAAAACAATCCGGTGTTTGGTGGAAATACCTTCTGTAAGATATTTTTGGAACAATATCTTCTTTGAACAGTAAATTTTTCGGTATTTTAAAAACCTTTTAAAGGTTTTTGTGTTTTGTTTAGATTGATTGTAAAGTTTCGCTCAGGCTTAGGAAAAAAGTTGTTTTTGAATGTGAATTAGTTTCGGCATACATTCACACGCACATTCGATTTTTTTAAATTACAAAAAATTTGGTGAATAAAATTTATTATTAACTCTATCAAAAACTTTTAAAAATATTTTATGTGACAATTAGACCCAAATGCCTTGACCATTTTTTTACAGTTAATATAGACCCTAAAAGACGAAGATGGTTGGACTTGGGCATACGGAACAATTTGATAAAAAAAACACCTGTCTGCCCTTGTGCCCTGTATGTGTTTCACGAGCCGTGCCAATCTAAGACTAAAAACATCATGGGCGAAGTTTTTTGGGAAATGAAAATTATTTTTATGGATTGATCAAAATATGAAATCCAATAATCAAATTAAGTAAAATCAAATGCACGAACTGAACAAGCCCCAAAAAATAAAATTTTAGTAAACACTGTATTGTTTGTTAGGTACGTATAATATAAATATTTTTTCTCACTTGGTAGTGGACCAAATGCCTTTTTCCTCCTTCAGGCGCATCGTCAATTTTAATCACTTTGGCTTCCCAAAAATATTCAGCCTGTGTGCAGAATATTATTTCCCCTATTGAATATTCCACTTCTGGTTCTTTTGTCTTTTCTTTATCTTCCTTTTTCGATTTTTCCTCTTCTTTCTTTTTTAGAGGCATGATATCTAAAATCAAAAATTTTACAATAAAAAACTATGCGGGGTAAAATTTAACTCTGGCACCTGAAAAAATTTTGACTGCCGTAAAAATATAAAGAACAGCAGTTTTATGCATTTTCACCTCCAGAAAGAGAAGGGGGGAAGATTCGTTTCCAGCAGAGAGGGCAAATTTTTTTCAAACCGCTGATGTGCAAAGAAAGAGGCTAAAAAAGTAAATTTATGTAGGGTTAAATTTTGCTAGGATATATTAAAAGCGGCAAATGTAACTTTTAATTCATTTGCAAGCGGGGGTGAGGGTAAACCGAAACAGGGGGGCGGGTGGCCAGCAGAGCCAAACACTAATTAGATTTAAGAAATTTAACTAACGCCCAAATTGCGACACAATCTACATCTACTGTTATTTGTGTTCCCTCTCCAGATAAAAATGTGAGAACCACAAGCAACATAACATGCTTTCACTCATTGCTGTATCCACGGGAAACCTGGGCACGGTCTGTAAATGTACCCCCGGTTTGTTGGAGGATTTGCCACCCCCCGCCCGAAAGTGAAAAAGTACCCAAAATTATTGCGCCATTTTTGACCTATAATGACGCCATCATCACGAAATTTTTGCAGTTTTTAGCCTATTTCAATGCATTTTAAGCCATTTTAGACCTTTTTTTTTACCTATTTTCGCTTTTTTTGTTCTTTTTTTTCATTTTCCCTTTTTTTCTCACACCCCGAATAAAACCCCCCGGGGGTTGATGCACAGCTCTGGAAAAAAATTTTATCAAGCACTGAACAGAATTTTTTTATTCCTGAATAAGGACTGGATAAGATAGGGTATATTTTTGATCAAATACACGCAACACAATCAAAATAAAAATAAAGGAAGGGGCAGGGTAACCAACCCCCGTAGCCTTGAAATTCCTCTCCCCCAAACAAATCCAGGGATGGTGTCCTGTCTATTTAGTCTACAAATTTCGGACCCGTCTTTCTCCCCAAAAAATCTTGCACAAAAAGTCGCACATGCACAACTTTATTTTACTGAGCTAAAAAACCGCTATCCGCGAAAGAAGCACCATTCAGTGCAAAGAAAGTCATAAGTTTTACTGCGAAAAATCGAAAAATGCGTCAAAATTCGCTGAACGGGAAAATTAGCAAAAAACTGTAGATTTTTGCTAGAAAAGCCACAGGAAAAATATCATAGGTGGGCAGGAGAGGGGGGGGGGGTTTGGGGGTTACAACCCCCAACATTTCACGTTTTGCTGACACCCCCTCTAAATTTGGGGTACCCGGGGACACCCCCCCCCCAAATTTGCCTCCCGGAGAAAAATTTTTAAGCGTTATAAAAGAACTAAAAAAATTTTCTGCGCTAGCGCGGAGAGTTTATTACCTTGTTTATGTCATATACTTCATTATTTTCCTATTATTCAATATTCAACAGCCTATTTAGGCCTAAAAAGTGTATTTGAACACTGATTTTAACTAAAAACCCGTGTTTTTTACAGTAAATAAAAAATATACTTCCAAATTGGTTGGGAGGGTGGGGAGGGGGGTCAGCCTCGCTAGCGGGGGTCAGGCTGGACCGCTCTCGAGCTTTGGGGGGAGGGGGGCCCCCTGAATTTTTTCTAGGGGGGGTCCAAAATTTTGGCTCTAGGGGGGGGTGCACCCCTCTGTCCCCCCCAAAACACCTATGATGTTGTTGTTGTTGATAACCTGAAACTTATCTTCCCTATGCAGATTATGCAAAGGGCAGGAGCTAAGACAAGCCAGGAGGGGCGAAAATGTTTCACCCCTATGGTTAAGACTCTTCGTCCAACATTAATAACGATGTTGGCAACCTTTACCGCTAGAGTGTTTACTACATGCAGTGTTCACCCATTTCGAGGTCTTTGTCTAAAGGATTTTTTAAGTCGCGCCTAATATTGATCTTACTATATAACGTCGTACATGGTCAGTATAGGTGTTCCTGCAAGGCCAGTGGTACAAACTCCACACACAATAGAGCTGTATTTGTCCACTGGTTTGCTAGATGGAAAACTGCCATGTGTTGCCGACGTACAACAACAAACACTCTAGCCATGCCACGCTGGACACATTTCTATAAAAGAAAAGATCCAGCAACCAGGTTTAGGTGGTAGTGGAACCCGTAGGCCCGTTAGGTGCTGCCCAAAGGTCAGCACAGTCCTGGTGGCTCAATGGCACCAACACACACATCGCAAATACACACAACAAAGCACGCAAAACACTCAAAATCATAAACGCACTCACAGCAACATCCTGGGGCAAACCAAAAGAAACACTCACACACACATACAAGGCCATCACTCGACCAATAATCGAGAATGCTAGCATAATCTGGGGCCCCACAACATCACACACACACAAATTAACAAATTACAAACAATACAAAAAACAGCTCTCAGGGTCGCAACAGGGCACACCACAAACACAAACATCATTCACACCAGGGACGTAGCCAGAGTTTCATTTTGGGGGGGGGCGGATTTTAGTACAAAAAAAAATTTCGGGGGAAGCTCCGCCCCCCCCCCCGAAATTTCGGGGGGGGGGGGCGGAGCCCCCCCTTAATTTTTGAAAACGTTAAAAAAGCAGTGATAAACGTAGATAAAGCTGTATAATACACTGTTTTTGGCCTAATAACGTATTATCTAATGTTTTTAGCGGTAAAAACATGTTTTCTTAGTTAAAAATTACATAAGCACACATTGGCAGAGCCTGGATTTTACAAAAAAGGAATTTAGAGACGTTAGTTTCAGACCCCTTGGCTAAACCCACATTGTAAACCAAAGCACATGAGCAGCATCTCGGCTCCATGTTTTCTGGAGTACCTACCTATATGAAAAAATCCGAGCCAATGCTATAGGCGGCAGGAAAATTTAGGAGGGAGGAGGTACATAAATCAAACAATATGATTGTTTGTTTTTCTTTCTGTGAAGTACTTATTACTTATAAAAATTATTGTACTAACTTTGAAATAACATTAGCATCAGGCAACATAAATAACGAGGTATATATGTATGTATACTATAGAAAGTGACCGCTGAGCAAAGCAAAGCGGAACAAATTTTTCGTTTTGGGGGTCCATTGGGGTACTAAAATTATTTTAAAGTTTGGCGCCGAGCGATTAGCGAGGCGCTAGAAAATTTTGAATTTTTAGCCTGTGAAAACCCCCAAATTTTACTATCTGGCGCCCATTTGGGGGGTGGGGGCGCCCGCCCCCCCCCCCCGCCCAACCACTATCCTTATTTTTCCTCCTGTCCGACCGTTTCGGGGGGGGGGCGGCCGCCCCCCCCCCTGGCTACGTCCCTGATTCACACAGAGGCTAAAGTCCTCCCAATAGCAACACACATTCAACTCCACGCAAAACAAGCAAAATTGGCAGCCATGCACACAAATAATCCACTCAATTATTTAACACAACAACCTGCACCCAGCAGGCTCAAAAAGCAAACAATATTTCACAACAACAACTACACAACAAACATTCCAACAGACATACACAACAAAACCTACAAAGCACTAAAACAACAAATCCACACAAACACAGTCACAAACCACATCAACAACACTATAATAAATCCAATACTTCAAACAAAAGCACCAGCAATAAGCAACAAGGAAGAAAATTTTCCTCGCGGGGTCAGGAGAGGAGAACCCTCGTCCAACTCAGGGCGGGGAAATCTCCTTTCCTCTATTCCTACCTACACAACACACATCACCAAACTGCCCGCTATGCAAAACACAAATACACACAACACAACATCTTTTCACAGGCACAAACATTAATACAACCTTGGGACCAGAGGACCTTTGGGCGAACCCTGTAGCAGTTGCTGAGCTCCTCCGGGAGTGGGAAGAGGGGGTGAGAAAGGCGAGAAGCGTGCCGGACGGACCAAACCAAGGTTGATGGAAAGAAAACCCTGGCTACCGGCAAAGGACACACAGTATGATGCAATAGAGCTAGTAGCCGTTGACATTTTTTTACAGAAGTCATCTAAACTGAGATTCATTGGTATTTATAGGGAACCTAGTACTAGCAAAGAAAAAGACAATTTAATATTTGAGCTAATCAGAAATTTAGCAGAAAACTTTGTAGGAACCATTGTTTTAACTGGAGATTTCAACCTGCCAGGGGTAGATTGGTCTTCAGATAAAATAACTTCAAACACGCAAAATGAAAATAATTGGTTTGAGTTTCTTATTGAGCTAGGTATGTATCAGCTTGTTTTACAACCAACTCATAAGAATAATTATCTGGATCTTTTGTTCACAAACGATAGAGAAATTTTCAATAATGTCACTGTTGCGCCCAGTTTTTCACAATCAGACCATGACCAGACTTGTGCAAGCCGCGTAGCCGCCTCCCCGGTAGTTTATCGGGGGGGCACGGCCAAAACGGGGGGCACGGGGGCAATTTTTTGAAACGGGGGGGGGGGAGCAAGCAGGGGGGAAAGAAAAAAAAGAGAAAAAAAAGGGGAAAAAAGAGAAAAAAAGAAGGGAAAAGGGAAAAAAGGGATAAAAAAAGCGAAAATAAGGTAAAAATAGGTCTAAAATGGCTTAAAACACATTGAAATGGGCTAAAAACTGCAAAAAATTCGCGATGATGGCGTCATCATAGGTTAAAAATGACGTCATAATTTTAGGGTACTTTTTCATTTTTTGGCGGGGAGGGGCAATAAAACGGGGGGAATCCTCCAATAAAACGGGGGGGCATTTCAAGACCGTGCACAGGTCTGGACCATGACACTATTTTATCTGAAATTAATCTTAAAATTATTGACAGTCCTAAAAATCAAATTTAAAACTACATAACTTGATTTTTTTAAAAGCAGATTATGACTTGCTAAGTTTATACTTATCTACAATCAACTGGAAAATTTTATTTGAGGAATGTCGAATGTGGCACAGTAGAAAATGTTTGGCAGAGATTCAAGGATATTTTGTTGTTAGGAATCAATAGACATTTCCCTGGAAAAAAATTATTTACAAACAAGAACAAAATTGTACAATATCCAATACATATAAGAAAACTACAAAATCAGAAGAAAAAACTTTGGCATAAGCGTAATATTGAGAAAAAATCAAGATCAGGGTACAAAAAAGTTTGCAAAGTATACAAAAATTTAGAAATTTAAAAAAAGTTAGAGATTTTAACACTAATAAAAAACAAAAATTTTAAATTCAGGGGGTTTAAACAATTTTTATAAATTTGGTTTAAATTCAGGGGGTTTAAACAATTTTTATAAATTTGGTAATAGTAAAATTAAAACAAAATAAACTATCCCACCAATTAAAAGAGGCGATGGGTCTTTTGTAAAATTTTGCAAAATTTTTTAAAATATATACTAAAAACAGCTTAAAAATCGTCCCCTGGTGATCGCGTGAACATACATTTTCCTTTTGTTTTTTTACCTAATTTCTACATAATTTTGTGTGATCTTAAAAATAAAAATTTTTCATTTGAGGCGCTAAAATACACTAGAAATTTTAATTCCAGATAATACCTATACTATACATTTAAAACATGTGTTTAAAACATTAATAAAAGGATAATATTGTTTATAGTAGTTTTATTAAACATGTATGCCTTAACTACTGAACGGGATAATCGAATAAAAATTGAAAACTAAGATAAATTGTTAATTTAAACGGCCCGCGTAGCAGGGAAATTTTGGTTTTTTTGACTATAATATGCTTTTGGAAGGCATCAGGAAAGTTTCTGTATTAATATTAAACAAAAAATTTTTTCTCTCCCAAAATTTAAAAAACGTGAGGGTCCCCCCTTACAAAAAAAATCCGGCTTTGCCGGGTTTTGGGGGGGGGAGGGGCGGGCGCCCCACTGTTCCCCCTGGCTACGCCACTGACCTGACTGTTTTCCAGCTTACTTTTTATAAAGCTTGGCTAAAGTTATCGCTGAACCTTTGGCAATAATCTTTCAGATGTCT
Source organism: Microlaimidae sp. YZB2_3 (assembly GCA_030248175.1). Classification (NCBI taxonomy): domain Eukaryota; kingdom Metazoa; phylum Nematoda; class Chromadorea; order Desmodorida; family Microlaimidae; species Microlaimidae sp. YZB2_3. Next base: position 14,119 of record JASAMX010012558.1, read on the forward strand.
TTTGATTTTGGAGAATTGCCACTTGATTGGAAAATGGTTTTATTAAACTTACTGTTTAAAAAAGGCACCAAAAGTCTAAAAGAAAATTATCGTCCAATTTCACTTACATTTTTTTCTTGTAAACTAATGGAACAGCTTGTCAAAGAAGAACTTCTTGTTTTTTTTTCATATCATTTTGTCAAGGTTTCAACATGGTTTTAAGGCAAAAAGTTCTACAATAACACAGCTGTTGGAAACTTTTAATGAATGGACGCAGGCACTAAAAGATTAACTTCTAATTGATGTCATTAACTTGGATTTCGCCAAGGTTTTTGACACCGTGTCACATCAAAAATTGTTATATAAGCTAGAAAAATATGGTGTTTCTGGTAAAATTTTAAAATGGTTAAAAGAATTTTTAGTTGGGCGGGAAATTAAAGTTGTAATTAATGACTCAGTATCCAAATCATTTCCTGTAAAAAGTTCAGTTCCTCAGAGTTCTGTTTTGGGTTGGGTCCATTTCTTTTTCTTATTTATATCAAGAATATATAAAACAAGAGAACGTCCGACTTTACACTAAATTTTTGACCAAAATTTTGCAAGAAAAGTCGCACTTTCGAATTTGTGTGCGACTTTTCTCGCAAAAATCCGCCATTTTCTGCAAGTTTTCCCGCGCTGCGATTTTTTACACAGTGTTAGTTTTCTCGCAGTGGGGACTGCGACTTCTTTCGCACTCTATGCTGCTTTATTCGCACTGCGATTATTTTCGCACTGCGAGCCTGGCCGCGCAACAAAAAAAATAAAAACAAAGCGAAGCGAAAATTTTGTGTTTAAATGAGTAAAAGTCGTGTTTTTTTACCTTAAGATGTTAAAACTTTTAGTTTTAATAAAATAAAATCACTTTCGGACGTTTTAAAATTAAATAAAACAAGTTTCGAAGTGTTTTACTCCTTTGAAAATGACTACCAGCGTCTGTATTTTTTTTGTTGCGCGGCCAGGCTCGCAGTGCGAAAATAATCGCAGTGCGAAGAAAGCAGCATAGAGTGCGAAAGAAGTCGCAGTCCCCACTGCGAGAAAACTAACACTGTGTTAAAAATCGCAGCGCGGGAAAACTTGCAGAAAATGGTGGATTTTTGCGAGAAAAGTCGCACACGAATTCAAAAGTGCGACTTTTCTCGCAAAATTTTGGTCAAAAATTTAGTGTACAGTCGGACATTCTCTTGTGTTATATATTCTTGTTTATATTAATGATATTGTTGATTGTGAGAAGTACTCACAAATTAGATTCTTTGCAGATGATATAAAGTTGTTTGCAAAATCTTTATCTAAAGATTACCACATTCAAAACTTAAGACTTTAAAAAGATTTGGATTGAATACACAGCTGGTCACAAGACTGGCAATTGCAATTATCAGATCATAAATGTGAACTTCTTTTCTATTTTTTTCTCTCTTTTTTTTCATCAACAACATCAAATCTGCGACTTAATTGCCGCCAATATGAATCACAATTGTAACTAATTATCAAAGAACATAGCTATCTGATATGACTTTAAAGGCTCAAAAAGAGCGCTTATTTAAGTCAGTTTTAAAACTTTTTTTTACTATTTTTCCCTAGGCTTGGATTATTTGGACCTAGTTACTTGGATTATTTGGACCTTGGATTATTTGTTCCTGCACCCGTGTGTTTGTTGGTTGTTGTTTGTGTTGTTTTTGTCTTTTGGTGTTTGTTTGTTGTTTTGTTTTTGTGGTTGTTGTTTTTTTTGTGTTTGGTGTAGGGTGTGTAATTGGCAAGACCATGTTGGCTGTTGTTTGTATTGTTTGAGTGTGGTTTTTTTTTAATGATCACATAACAGAATTAATATTATACTAAGCATAGTCTATGCATAGTTTAATTCTACTGTTTTCATCATATCATTATTTCTTTTCCTTTTTTTTCTATTTTTCTATTTTTTTTTCTTTTTTCTTTTGTCAATTTCATCAACATAGCTATCTGATATGACTTTAAAGGCTCAATAAAGAAGTTTGAGTGGGTTTAAAGTCTTACTTGAATGCTCCAAACAAAAAAAACAACAACCACAAAAAACAACAAACAAACACCAAAAGACAAAAACAAACAACAAACGACACCAACAAACACACGGGTGCAGGAACAAATAATCCAAGGTCCAAATAATCCAAGTAACTAGGTCCAAATGATCCAAGCCTAGGGAAAAATAGTGAAAAAAAAAGTTTTAAACTGACTTAAATAAGCACTCTTTCAACCTTTAAAGACATATCAGATAGCTATGTTCTTTGATAATTAGTTACAAATATGATTAGTATTGGCAATTAGTCGC